>JAJTWQ010000322.1:0-221266 GCA_029007595.1 Solanum commersonii
ATGGGTTTGCTTAATATATGTGGGGGTATGGGACTCCATGTGTACATTGCACAAGTGAGCTTGTGAAGGGGTTGTAAAGGTGGTTTACCTATGATATGAACTAAATGGGTTAGGACTAATGATGTAGTAAATGAATGAGTCCTTATATGATGTTATGAAGTTTGTTGGTCTTATGTCTAATGTTAAATGAAGATGTTATGGCTTGTTGAATATGATGTGGCTAGTCTATGGTGGCTTCCTAGGAACACTTGGTGTTAGTAGTATTATGGGATGGTACTTGAACATTGCACTAGTGTGACTTGGGGGTTGTGTTAGGTGATGGTTCCTATGTGAAGACTATGTCTTATGGTGTGCTTATGACTCTATGAATATATGTGGTTAGATTGATGAAGGCAAGTTCACCCTTAGTAACCTTAAGGTGAAACATTGCACCAAGTATTCCCTAAGGGTTTGCTTGAGGAAAGGAGTTAAGATAAAGAGGAAGGTAATGTATTGTATGCATTGAATGTGCCTAAAATGTTATAAGTGGCTCTATGTGATATTATGAATGGTTTCCACGTGTATGATGATGTATGTAGTTTATATTGTTGTTATTGTACTAAATGTTCTTGAAGTTTCTCTAAAAAGGCATAATGCATGGTTTCCAACTAAATGTCCCTTTTAAAAGCCTGTTTTTGCATGGTTATCATACTTAGTGCATTCTTGTACTAACACCATTCTTCTTTCATCTTTTTACACCACGTATAGGTGATGGTGGCTAAAGGGCCTTTCCTAGAAGTGATGAGTTTGGCTTACTATTCCCAAGTTCGGGTGTGTCCTTAAAGATTCAAGGACCTTTATGCTAAAGAGTTTCCTTAAGTTCAATGTACTAGCTATTAGTTTCTTTTGTATTGTAAAGGATGTGTCCCTCTTGTGTTGTAGTCGTGTTTTAAGATCGCTACCTTGAGACGTAGTACTCCGATTTTGTATTAAAGGTTTAAATGAGGTGACTTTTTAAGTCTTGTGTTATATTATGAAAAAGTTTTAAATTTTCTGCTATTTTTCTTTTATAAATGCTATGACGAATGCTAAGGGCTTGTGTAAGATCCTCGAGAGGTCGAATACGCTGGTAGCAAGTACGGGGTACTCTCGGGTCATTACAGAATTTTAGATAAAGTTGATGTGGAAGGATTTACCATTGATGAGTCTGACATTAGGAATCATTTAGGGCTTTGTTTTGATAGGTTTATTGTCCTCAAATGCCTAATGTATGCTATAAACTGATGTTAATGCCTTGATTTTCTGGTATATAGATTGACAAGCAAAGCAAAGACACTAGCATGCAAAAAGGAACAAAACAAAATGAAAAAGTTAAGAAAGGCGAGCCTGATGATCGCCAACAACACTTGGTGAACCGTCGAGTAGCTATTTTGACCACCTAAAGTTCCAGTGTGCAAGCCCTGAGGGAAGAAACAAAGTGGGCAACAAAAAAGGGGCAGTCGACGAATCGTCGAGTAGTTCCGCAATGCCAAGAGTGATCACCCAAAGTTACAGGTCTTGAGGATGCTGAGGGCCAATGCAAAAAGGTGAAAGAAAAAGTATAGGACGATTTGCCAAACCAGTCGGCAAGCCTGACATACCTCGCCTAATGGCCCTTTGTGGTTTATTTTTGGTGACTATAAATTTGATTTTGAAAATTTAACTTAGTATGCTGAATTAGTCTAGAAGAGTTTTCTCTTGAGTTTTTGATAGTTTCTTAGTAGACTTGAAGGCTTTTTGAGACTCAATGTGGAGATTTTGCAAGTGGGTTCCGAGTTTTCTGAAAATTAAAGCATTGTAAAGGCTTAATTACTCTTACCTAGTTGATGGCTAATCGATTTGATAACCATTTTTACTCTTTTATGATGTTTAGCTAAATCCCCAATTTTTAGGGTGTGATCATGTGGTTATGGGTTGAATTAGATTATGGGTATGGTTAATTACTAGTTTAAAAGCTATATTGAAGTGGGTTTAATCATTATCTGAGGTTTATTTTATGAATTGTAGTTGCAAATACAGTTCTAATTTTGTGTTCTTAACTTGCTCGAGAGAGATGTTTTGGGGCTAAGGCTTGTATTAACAATTTGTAGGTGTTGGGTTCAACTCGAGAGAGTGAATCCTAAACCCAATCCTACCCATCTTGCTTGAGAGAGAAGATGTATTAAGTGTTGTTAGTTGTTCTTAATTGCTATGCTTGTTGATGTTCGAGAGAAATCACTTAAAGCGGAATAGTTGTTCCAGTGAAAGCTATTTCACTCGTAGTCTAGCCTACCCATTGATATTTAGCTATTTATTTGTAGTTTCAAACACCCATACAACAAAATTTACCTATAACCTATCACATCCCGATAATTCCTCTCCTTATTGTTATTTCATCATTGTTTGACTGCGTTGTAGTTGATAATTGCAAACCAAAACGCCCCATTTGACATTTATTGTCACCCCATTTTAACCTGTTTATTTGTATTTTTAGATAAATTCTATTCCTATAGCTGATTAGACCACATTTGTACTTACTAACTGAATTTGAACATGTACCATTCTTGTGGGTTTGACCCCAACATTTTGTTGGGTTTATACTTCTTAACGGTCGTTTGCACCTAGAATTTGATGAGGTGTGCTTGAAACATTAATCAAAATGGCACCACTGCCGGGGAGTGGTGTTGTTTAAAATTCTTTTAATGAAGTTGAATTGTGATATTTGTAGTTATAGTTGAATGTACTTATTTTAGTTCTTGGTTTTGTGATGCTTGTGTTAAATAGAGGAAGATATGAGCGTAAAAGGGAGTAATGGTAGCCAAGTGGGCCACCAAGTGGACTTTGGGAACCTCAATGATATTAATGACCCAATCCAAGTGGGTGATGTTGGCTCCATTCGTTTACCTACAGTTGAAGGAAACACTATTTTTCACATCACAACCGCAATGCTTCAACTCCTACAATTGAAAGGATTGTTTGGGGGATGGCTCATGAGGATCCCCTTGAGCATATCAGGAATTTTGTGAATATTTGTGGACCGTTCTCATTGAAGACATATTGCAAGAATCAGTCTGTCTCAAGTTGTTTCCGTTCTCTTTGATGGGTAAAGCTACTAAATGGTTGGCTGAGTTACCGAGGAACTTATCACATCTTGCGAAGAGCTAACCTTATCATTTCAGGTGAGATTCTTTCCCCCAATCAAAGATGATGACTCTAACGGATGGCATCCAAGGTTTCAAACACTTAGAAGGTGAGCCAATCCATGAGACATGACTGAGATTTAAGAAGTTGGTGCTTCAATGCCCAACTCATGGACTTCCAGATAATATGTTGCTGCAACACTTGTATATGAGCCTCGATTCGGTAAACAAAGGAGTGACTGATCAACTTTCTCCAGGTGGTATAATGCAACAACCTTATGCAGTAGCATCCCAACTCCTAGATTGCATAGTGATAACAAATAGGTTAAGGAGATCACAAATAGACAATTGAATATTAGAATGCGGAAGCAGAAAGAAAAGAAACAAATAAAACTAACTAGAGATATGGGAAATTCGAAGGAAAGATCCACGAATTTCCAAGGATTAGATGTTCTAAGGTCTTGAAAAGATCCAAGTAACAACGTATAGATTTATGATGGAAGAAATCTAACGCCTTTACTTGAGAAAACGAATCAAAATGATAGATTCGATTCTTGACCACTTCATGAGTAACTAAAGACAATAATTAGTATGTAGAAACTAATCACCTTCTAAAGAATACCAAAAAGAAACCAAAGATATCACAAGAAGAAGTTACTTTATACCTTAAACTATGAAACTAGTAAAGGTTTAAAGATGAATTCTCAAAGAACAAGTCACAAAGGTTCAAAGAACTCTCTCAAATATTATTAATATCAATCTAAATTGTCTTTAATTATAAAAAAGAACCCCTATATATAGGAGAAGGGGGAAAAACGTCCAAGTCCCCTTGTAAGAAGCTAAATGGTCAGCCAAACCTTAAAAAGACAATTACAAGGAATCCTACTCTAGAAAGGAAATAAAGTAACCTAACTAGGAACAAATTTAGTACTTCTAGGAAAGCATTAAATGGTACTTAGGAGACCATAAATAGACTAAGGAAAATATTAATAACCTATATATAAATAAAGAAATAAGGAAATCCCAACTAGGAAAAGAATCTTGACAATCTTGGAAAGTTTGACTAGTCTTCTCTCAAAACTTTTAAAGCAACTCTTGTTGTGGCTGATTCTTGGACTCTTCTTGACCTTATTTGCACGAAATTGGCCCTTAAATTTCCTCATCTTGGGCTTGAATTTAGGCCACCAAATAATTGTAGCAGTTGGACAATTCCTCTTCCTTGGGCTTGAGCTCTTCTTCCCCAATAAGACACATTTGGATCAGCGATTGAAGCCCATTGAGCTTATCATTGAACTCCTTGGCTTGAGATCCAGTTATGGGCCTCCTTGAAGTTTCTAAAGCTTCATCCTTGTCCTTCAATGGAGTAGAGCTTCCTTGGATGCTATCACTCCCCTCTTCTTGAAGCGAATTCGTCCTCGAATTCAAATCTGCATCAAAATGGGAAAGATAAGAAACATTAAAAGTAGCACTAACTTGGAACTCACCAGGAAGATCAAGTTTATAAGCATTGTCTCCAATCCTTTCATGGACTTTGTATGGCCCACTTCCTCTAGGATCTAGTTTGGTCTTTCTTTTGGAAGTAAATCTTTCCTTTCTCATATGCACCCAAACCAAGTCACCAGGTTTAAAAACAACATATTTTCTGCTCTTATTCCTTCGCAATGCAACTTCCTTATTCTTCTTTTCAACTGCAAACCTTGTTTGTTCATGAATTTTCTTCATCATATCAACCTTCTTCTTACCATCAAGATTAGCAAAATCATTAGTTAGCAAAGGCAATAAATCAAGGGGGGTACGGGGGTGGAATCCATATACAACTTCAACTCCCTTAGAACTGACCACAAAACCTAAGAAAACCACACGATCCACACAGAAAATACACTTTTTGAGATTAGCAAATAAGCGCTGATTTCTAAGAACTTTAAAAACATGTTTTAAGTGCTCTAGGTGTTCATCTAGATTTTGAGAAAAGATCAAGATGTCATCAAAATACACCACAATAAATGTTCCATGGAAATCTTTAAAAACATGATTCATTAGTCTCATAAAAGTGCTTGGTGCATTAGTCAAGACAAACGGCATAACTAACCACTCATAAAGTCTATATTTGATCTTAAAAGCAGTTTTCCATTCATCTCTAGGATTCATACAAATCTGATAGTAACCACTCTTTAGATCAATTTTAGAAAAGATTTTGGAACCATACAGTTGGTCCAACATGTCATCA
The DNA here is from genome assembly GCA_029007595.1 of Solanum commersonii. Classification (NCBI taxonomy): domain Eukaryota; kingdom Viridiplantae; phylum Streptophyta; class Magnoliopsida; order Solanales; family Solanaceae; genus Solanum; species Solanum commersonii. Next base: position 5,365 of record JAJTWQ010000322.1, read on the forward strand.
AGACGAGGGATAGGATGGTGATACTTTACCATTATCTTATTGATGGATTGACAATCTACACACATCCTCCATGTTCTATCCTTTTTGGGGACCAATAGTACTGGAACAGAGCATGGGCTCGTACTCTCTCGAACAAATCCCTTTTCATGCAATTCTTCAACTTGCCTTTGTAATCCTTTGGTCTCTTCAGGATTGCTCCTATAGGCAGGCCTATTAGGAAGTTGAGACCCAGGCACAAAGTCTATTTGGTGCTCAATCGCTCTCAAAGGTGGCAATTCCATTGGAGTGTCATCAGGAAAACCATCTTTAATTCTCGCAAAGAGAAGAAACACTATTTGGCAAAGAAGGAGTTAGTTGTTCAAAATTAATCAATACTTCTTTGTAAGTAAGTAGTATTATGGGAAGCCCCTCTCTCCTAGCATTCAAACACTTTTTGGCTTTTATATAAAGGCTCTCATTTTTCTTTTCCTTAGCCTCTTTCCTCTCACCAAAACATTTTATTTTTTAACTTACACCCTCTTTTACCTCTTTACTTAGATCGCTGCCCTCTCTCTCTTTCTCTGGGCCATCTCTCTTTTTTTCTATCTCTTGGCCTTTTTCTTTTCCCTCAAGCTCACTTTTTACACTCTCATATTCTCCATTCTCTCTAAGTAGGAGGGTTCTTCTACTTGGACATTCATGCATCATATTCCCCCTTCCATGACATTTGCAACATTGAATAGAACTTGAAGGTTTAGAAGATTTAGGATTAAAGGTTTTACCTCCCTCCTCAACTTTACCTTTACCTCTATCATCTTGAGGTTTGGAAGGAGCTTTCCCCTCTTGAGTTGACCATGGCTTCTTAGAGATAGTGTTTGGTCGACTTCTCCATGATTTATTTTGCTACTTTTTCTCAATTTGTTTTTAAACTTTTACAGACAAATTAACTAACTCATCTAAAGTTACATATTGTTGTATCTTTACTACATTAGCTATTTCTATATTTAAACCTTTTAAAAATCTAGCTATTATAGCCTCTTCTTCCTCCATGCAGTTAGCTTGGATCATAGCCATATCCATGCTTTTGAAGTACTCATCCACTGACATGGAGCATTTCTTCAAGTGTTGAAGGCGAGACTGTAGATCTCTTTGGAAATATGATGGAATAAATCGCTTCCTCATTACCCTCTTCATCTCGCACGAGCAAATAGGTGGTAGCTCCTCTTGCAATATGTCCCTAGCAAGCTTTTTCCACCAAGAAACAGCATAATTAGAAAACTCAACAACAGCAAGTTTAACTTTCTTACCCTTAGAGTAGTCATGGCAATCAAAGATGGTTTCAACTCGTCTCTCCTAATCAAGGTACAAGTCTGGATCCCTTTTCCCCTTGAAAGATGGTATCTTCATCTTTATACTATTTATATTATCATCTTCTACTCTACCTCTTTATCCCCTCCTATCTCTTCTTTCTAGATTAAATTCAACATCAAAATCATCATTATCATATTCAGGATTTACAAAAGGGATATGGGGTACATTTTTTCTAACTTGGGGTCTAACATTATTTGGGGGTACAACATCATTCTCCCTCCTAATTGTAGCTATGGTGTCCTTTTTCTTGATAATCATATCCCTCATCCCTTGAAATTGAAGGGTCCTTCTCTCAAATTGTTGGTGCATAGCTTGAAGGGTGAAGTCATTCCTTCCTTTGACCTCGTCTTCTAAATGAGCCCTTTCCTCATCACCACTTGAATTAGGCATCTAAATTTTTTTTATCAAGTATCACACTTTTAATATGGCTTTTACTCTCTTTTAAATTCACCCACACTTGCCTTTTTTACACTCAAAATAACCTTTGAATGAGAATACTTTTTAGATTTATAATTAAACCAAAACGTGTATCAAGTTCGTAGTAATAAAGTATGAAATCTTGGGGTACAAAAAGAAAGTAAAGAACTAGTTCTAGAACAAGCAGGATTTAGTTGAAACAAAACACGAATAAAAAGGAACTTATTTTAGAATTATAAGAACAAGAAAAAAAAATTCCTCTTATTCTTAAAGATCTAATATCCCCTCTTCTTGCTACCTTCTTGCTTAGAAACAAATTAATGCAAAACTTGGAGAGCAAGTAATAAGATTTCTGGAATAGCAAGTAATAAGCTTTCTTGGGTACCAAGTAATCAAATTTCTTGGAGGAAAAGTAATCAGATTTCTTAGAGAGCAAGTTATAACTTTTTTTTTGTTCACGCTACTGTAATTTTTTTAAATTCTTTTCTAACACTAATGTTCACACCACAGTATTTGATTAAGCTATCACGCTAGAGTATTTTTATTTTTTTTTGCTCTAATATAAGAAGAAATCCCAAGATTTATCAAGAACGAAATCTTGATAGAACCGCTCTGATACCACTTGATAATATCTAGGTTAAGAAGATTACAAATAGAGAATTGAATATTAGAACGCCGAAGTAGAAAGAACAAAAACAAATAAAACTAACTAAAGATATGAGAAATTCGAAGGAAAGATCCACGAATTTCCAAGGATTAGATGTTCTAAGGTCTTGAAAATATCCAAGTAACAACGTATAGATTTATAGAAGAAATCTAATGCCTTTACTTGAGAAAACTAATCAAAATGATAGATTCGGATCTTGATAGCTTGGTCTAGCATAGTAAGGTGTTTTTCCTTGATAGCCTTTAATTGGTAAATCATAACCATTCATGTGTGGTGATGTGTCTTGGACTAGTAAAGAAGTACTCTTCCATGATTAGTAAGAATGACTAAAGAGGGACAAATCCCTAACCAAGGTAGCATGTTTATGATAAATCAAGGTTACTTCAAGGAAGTATTGTAAGTATGTTTTAATATGAGATTTGCTTGTATTATGTAATCTTAACTTGGATTGTTGTTAGAGTTGCCTTCCTTGATATGGATGAATTGAGGTGATGACCTACGTAATTAGTAAAGTTGAAGTTACTTGAGAAGTGTTCCTCTTATGATATGATGTTTTATGTGCATTAAATATGCTTATGACTTATGTTGTTATGTCAGATGATTATGGTATATGTCTTATGTTGACTAATGCCTACATTATGCTTATGTTGATGATTTAAGCTAGCCATCATATTTAGTACATATTGTACTAACACATACTCTTGCCTACATTCTTATAAAATATAGGGTCCGGTGATATTGAGTTCCATCCTAGTGTCCAGGTTCATAGTAGAGCAAGGATTGAAGATTTTGTGAATCCTCATAGCTTCAAGGATTTGATCAACTTTCCTTTATGTCTTTCATTTTTATGTTAGAACTTTTGTATGGGTTGCACCCCAAAGACTATTCATGTTTTAGATGGTTTGAGATATGTGCTTAAGACTTTCGATTTGTTTTATTAAAGTCTTTGATTGTATGTAAAATGTTTTAAATTTCCATACCATTTTCTATTACTTTATTATATGATATGCTAAGTGGCTTGTATGAGGCCTCTCGGGGTCTTGTACACCATCTTACGTCTAGGGTGTACCCCTGGGTCGTGACAAACTTGGTAATCAGAGCACAAGGTTTTAGAAAGGTCTAGGATGTCTCCAACAATGTCTAGTAGAGTCTTGTTCATGAGTGTGAAGCGCGCCACATTTATGGCTTAGAAAGTATTAGATGATTTGGAAACTTCACTTCTTCATTACTCTAAATGGTGCCATAGTGTTTAACTCTATAAAGTCTTTATCTGAATCCTTACACGATGGTCTACATGATATGACTATTACGAAGGCTAATGCTAGAAGGAATGAGGAAGACATGGTGGATCAAGAAGTTCCTCCACAAGCTACACAAGCTTTGATTGACCCTTTAGGTGAGAATGTGACTAATGCGGAGTTTAGATCAACTTTTTAATTACTGGCTCAAGCCATGAAGATCCAAGCCAATAGGGAGGTTGTAGTCCCCATGAACCCAAATGTGGGTATGGCGGCTTCAAGAGTGAGGGACTTTACAAGGATGAAACCTCCTGAATTTTATGACTCCAAAGTCAAGGAAAATCCTCAAGAGTTTATAGATGAGGTCCATAACGTGTTAGATATTATGGGAGTTACTCCTGTAGAAAAGGCAGAATTGGCTGCTTACCAATTGATAGGAGTTGCTCAAGTTGGTTTAATCAATGGAATGAAGCAAGAAAGGTGGAGATGGGTCCCATGGAATGGGATAGGTTATAAAATGTTTTGCTTGATATTTTTTTCCCTTTAGAGATGAGAGAGGCAAAGGTACTTGAATTCATTAACCTTAGGCAAGGTAGTATGAGTGTTAAGGAATATTCCATGAGGTTTAGCAACTATCTATGTATGCTCCTTCCATTGTGGCGGATCGTAAGACTAAGATGAATAAGTTTGTGTCGGGAGTGTCTGACCTAGTGGTGAAAGAATGACGTACGACTATGCTTGTTCATGATATGGATATTGCTCGTCTTATTATTCATTCCCAACAAATTGAGGAGGAGAAACTAAAATGGAGATCTAGGGAGAAAAAAAGGTCTAGAATGGATGATGATAAGTTCTCCTATGATGGGTTCGATGGACATGATCATTCTAGAAATCGACAAAGGTCTTCCAGGCAAAGTTCTTCCAATGTTTCTAAGTATAATGAAGATAGGGTGTCTAACCCAAAGCCACAAGGAATTAGTAGTGAATCCTTATGCACTAATTGTGCTAGATGTGGAAAGAGACATGAGGGTAGATGTTTAGCCGGTATGGAGGGTTGTTTTAGTTTTGATTAAAGTGGTCACAAAATGAAGAATTGTCCTAAGGCAAAGGCTAAAGGAAGAAATGATGCTCCTAAGAAAAACCAATTGTATGCACTTCAAGCAAGAGGTTACCATGACTGTGCTCGAAATGTGGATCCCGATATGTTTAAAGCTTCTTAATTGATGTTTATGCCTTGTTAGATTTTGATGTCAGTTGTGTGATGTATTGGTTGTACTTTTATGATGCCCTTATGTGATTGTAGAACCCGTGTAGTCAATTGTTAGTTCCCGAATGAGCCTATCCAAGAGTGGAAGGGGGAATGATATCATAAGTTTGGGTTATGTCTTGTCTTGAAGAGGACTTTGAGGGTAGCATGTACCACCTAGTTAAGGTGAGGGAGATAGATTCAAGTGTTCACCAACTCCAAAGGGCTAGTTACCTTTATTAGATTGATCTTAAGTTGGGTTAGCACCAAATGAGGGTGAAAGATGATGATGTCCCGAAGTTGGATTTTAGAACCCGGTCATTATGAGTAGTAGGGTGTTTAGATAGTACCTAGATATGATTGGTTGGTAGACCACACCAAAGAGGTTGCTAAAGGTTGAAATGGTTTAGAATAGTCCTTTGTGACGAATGTGAAGGTTAAGTTGTGTCTTGATCCAACCTTAATAGAATATAAAGAAACGGTGCCTAGAAAGCCTGTTGACACTTCCTCCCAAGAGGGAGATGGCGTTCTTAGTAGCAACGAGTTTGTGTGACCTTAATTTTATGGCTAGGGCTTACTAGAAACACGTCACCCAAGAAGGGTATATTGAGTGTGGTGAGAGAGGGAAGCATAGTTCCTGCTTTATAGGTCCATAAGAGATCTTGAGACATGTGGTAGGGTTTCTTATGAGTTAGCTTTGCCTAATGAGTGGTATCGGTTAATCTAGTTTTTCATGTCTCTAAGTAGAAAGAGAGTGTTAGAGATTTGACACCCCTAGTTCCCATAGAAGGTTCGGGAGTACATGAAAGTGCATCATATAAGGGAGAGTTCCTTATGGTTAGCTCCTTGTTTAGAAAATCATATGTGTTTTAGATGTTTCCTTGATTTCCTTATGTTGTGCATGTTCATGAAAACTTGTATTTTGAAAGAAAATGAGTTTATATGATAGATTTTTCTTATGTTGTAGTGCATTGAGTATGAGTTGCCTATAGAATTCATAAGATGAGTTAATGAACATGCTTAGATATGCTTTGTGAGATTGAATTGCATATAGTCTCCATGAGATTGTGTTGCGCTTGCTTTTAGCTTGGAGATGGTAAGTTCCTCCTTGAACATGAGTAAATGTTGAATTTCATGCATTTTGGATTGTTAGAAGTAGTTCCTACAATATATGTAGTTTGGAGCTGATGTTTTTCTCCTTGGTTGTGCGCATTTAGATATGTTGCATGCATGCTGGGTTGCTAGTCTTGAGTCATTTCCTTTAAAGAAGTGCCTAGAATGTCAGTCGAAGACGAATGATCCCAAGGGGGAGATATTGTAACACCCCTTATGCGAAAGAGAAAAACTTAGCAACCTTTAGAATTCCATGTGCCACCCACAGGGGGCCAACCACACCCCGTCGCTTGAGTCACTCCCCGTAGAGGGGCTTCTTTGATGACCACCCTAGAAATCTTCCTAAGGCAGTAACCACAGCTAGGACCCATACCCCATGGATGGGTCCACGTCTCATGGTTGGGGGTCTATGTCCAAGCCCTTCTTGCAAACTCCCATAATCCAAACCACAGATGACCAAGATGGCTCGTGGGTCCATCCATGGCCCATTAGTGTAGTCTCGTGGTTGGGCAGTTTTGAGGTAGTTAGTTTAGGGGCACTTTGGGACTTTCCAAATTTAATTATACTTAAGTGGTGTCGTTTTACCCTAGTCTAAACCTCCTATGTAAGTATTTTAGATCCCTAATCTAAGTCATTCAAGTCATTATTTCAAGACCCAAAAATAAACCCAATTCTCTCCCAAATATTCTTTCTCTAGAAAGTAAAGAAGAAGAAGAAGAGGATCAAGCTAGGTCAAGTCAAGTATCCAATCCTCCAAGCTTTATAAGGGCTTTGTAATAAAGGTATGATGGCTTTTCATCCATGGGATCCTTCCTCCCATGGAGTCCCCTAGAATTTCCCCAATTTGATGAAGAATTCCCGAAGTCTAGCTAGGATTTCTTCCAATGTTGTGGGTTATGATGTAGGTTGATCCAATTGAGTGGATTATGATTGAATTGGTATAATTACACGTTATTATAGTTAAATTACATGTATCCTTGTCTATTCCATGATTATGACCTAGAATTGATATAATTGGGTTGATGCCATGAAGGGAAACTTTGCGAGTATAGATATCTCCTTATAGGATTGATAAATTATGTTGATAATTTCTTTGATATTAGAGCACATAGATGTGAATTTATTGAGAGTAAAGCATATAGACATGAATTGAATTAGTTTGAAGTGTATATGATCAATCATAATTGGTAGTGCTTGAGATTGAGCCTATAAGATGATTTATGATTGCAATTGCTTAAGAATCAAACTTGTGAATAGAATGTCTTGAGATCTAGGAATATATGATGATCATGAGAAATATTTCTTTGAGAGTAAGGATTGTAGTTATGAATGTAGACTTTTGGAGCATTAAGGGTAAAAGCTAATATGTTGAACAATGAATGTTAAGGATTTGAGAGTAAAGCTTATATGAGTGTTAATTGTAGATAGAGTTGTTGTGGAAGGACTTGCGCACATGACCTATATTATCAGTGTATGATATTATGCAAGTTCGTATAAAATCTATGTAAATTCTTTAAGAACACTTGAGAATAAAGTGTCCATGATTATGATATTGATGTTGTGTTGATTGAAAGGATATTCTCATGAACACATAATGAACATGATGTGAAAGGTTTTCTCACATAGAATGATTCTAGGTTGAAAGGCTTGATCACCTAAAATGAATCAAAGCATGTATGAACTGTGATAACTTGAAGTAGTGATGATATATCCCTTTATGAATAGCTTGACTTTGTAAGACAAGACCAAGCATGGTAGCCTGAGATAGTAGAACTCATGGATAACCTTGGATTGAGAAATTGTACCCTTCCAATGTAGCTTGAACTAGCATGAGAGGATGCTTGCGTGATAGCTTTTGACTTGGTGAGGCCACACAAATTCATGATAGCTTGGATTGAACAATAGTACCCCTCCTTGATTAGCTTGGACTTGCATGAGAGTATGTCTTCCATGATAGCTTGGTTAAGGCGTTTTTCCTTGATAGCCTTGAATTGGTAAATTGTAGCCGTTCATGAGTGGTGATGTGTCCTGGACTAGTAAAGAAGTACTTTTCCATGATTAGTAAGAATGACTAAAGAGGGACAAGTCCCTAACCTGAGTAGCATGTTTATGATGAATCAAGGTTACTTCAAAGAAGTATTGTATGTATGTTTTAGTATGAGATTTGCTTGTATGATGGAAGCTTAGCTTGAATTGTTTCTAGAATTGCCTTCCATGATATGTATGAATATAGGTGATGACATATGTAATGAGTAAAGTTGAGGTTACTTGAGAAGTGTTCCTCTTATGATATGATGTTTTACGTGTATTGAATTTGCTTATGACTTATGTTGTTATCTCTTATGATTATGGTATATGTCTTATGTTGATTAATGCCTACATTATGTTTACGTTTATGCTTTATGCTAGCCATCATATTTAGTACACTTTGTACTAACGCATCCTCTGGCCTACATTTTTATCAAATATAGGGGCTGCCGATATTGACTTCCATCCCCGCGACTAGGTTTATAGTAGAGCAAGGATTGAAGATTTGGTGAGTCCTCATAGCATCGAGGATTTGATCACTTTCCTTTGTGTCTTTCATTTTTATGTTAGAATGTCACGACCCGAGAGCACCCCCTAACCATAACACGGCGTACTTGACCCCGAAGGGGTCTAATACAAGCCTCTTAGCTCATTCATTGCATAGACAATAGAAAATAGTGCAGAATTAAAACCTTATTTAAAACCAAACTATTAAAAAATCTTTCATAAAGCAGCGGAAATACTAAGTCTCACATGGCCATCTTAAGACCAACTTTAACAATATAGGTTCAAGACCCTTTATAATCGAAAAAACTAGAATGTCTATTATAAAGTCTTAACCATAAAGGAACTAGAACAATAAGAGTCTTTGTCCTCGATCTATGAGGACATACCAAGTCTTGGAGGAAAACTCTATCCGAGCACTTCAACTTCTAGCTAGAAATGATCACTTGCCGGAACCTACATTTGTTGTAAAAAATAGGAAGATATGGGTTAGCACACAAAAATGTAATAAATATGATGACCATGCAAAAGCATGCTTTAAAAGGGACATTTTGTTGAAAGTCATGTTTTATGCCATTTTAGATAAAACTTCATGAGTACAAGTATAAGAGGCATAATACAAGTCACAACCAACATACAAGACATTATCCACATTATAGACATGTTCAACATATTAGCCCATTACCTTTACCTTTTCACCTTCACCCCAAGTAACCCTCAAGTAATACTTTGTGCAATGTATGTATAGCGTCCCACACCACTATCCACACCTAAGCATCACCCTAAGGTCAGCAAGAGTGAACTCATCATTAATCATGTTTCATATTACAAGTAATCATACTCAACTAGTACCAACATACAACACATAAGAACATGAGTCAAGTAAGTCATCTCATTATCTTAGAACCTATATCTAAAGTTACTTTAAGATACACCTAAGTAAGACATGAAGTGGTAGCCCATACTACCTCTTCATACACACCTAGGTGTTCATGAAGGCTACAATAAATAAGAACCTTTACAATTAAACACAACATGCTAAATAACTTATTTCATCAATATAAGCTACTCATTCATCATTTTATTTGGACAAAAAAGTCAACCATCTTCATTAGATTCATTTAGCGTCCTTAGGACTTGGAGAACTCACTATATAACCTTCAAAGGCTACTCGTGCAATGTATAGATAGCATCCCATACTACTACCTACACTTTATAGTACATATCAAGTAACTAGAGAGTACATCTCACATGATTGGAATAGGCATTAACCCACATAGACCATGAGAGCTAATCATAGAATCCGGTGTCATGAACCACACCATGGAGGGTGTTCTACTTACCAATGGTAGAACTAGTACACATCCTATGTAGGCACATAGTTTATGGGATATCTAAAGATGTTCATTGGACTCTAGCCTAACGTGGGGATAAGCCACAATCTTAACCATATCCACTTGGTGCTTAGCCTCTATTCCCATAAAGTAGTTTCATTCACATTAGTGTACTTGAGAAGGCCACCTACATTAGGCCTACCGACCCAAAGTACTTCTTCCAAGAAGGACCACCACCAATAGGCCTACCATTTCTAGGTTCATTAAGGTTAGCTCATAGATCTTCTTAGACAGAGCCACCACCATTAGGTCTACTATCTCTAGGTTCATCATTTCACACAAGAAGGTGGCCACCACCATTAGGTCTACCGCTTGAAGGTTTGACATTCACATTGGGTTCTAGACTCACTATGAAGGGCCATGAAATTTAGGTCTACCGGTTCAAGTTATAGACTAAAATACCTCATTAGTCATCTATAGAAAGGCTACCAATGTTTACGAAGAGGCTACCAACACTAGATCTACCAACTCAAGACCTTAAAACATTAAGTCAATATACATTCATTGCTCAGGAGAATGATGCCTAAGCATACCAAGTCAAGAGATCACATTCAATATAGCTTTCATTTATCAAGGAGAGGTCACTTAAGTCTACCAAACCAAGATACAACATTACATTATAGAAACACTTCACATTGCATCATCAAAATTTATGAGTATCAAATTGAGAAATAGCCTTTCAATACTAACACAAATACATTGAATACATGTTCATCATTCTATCCTTAAATCATATGTTAATCCTTCACCTTATACATTCACATATACAATAACATGATAATACTTCAATTCATCAAATTATGCCTTCAAGGGAATGATCACAATATACTTAGTAAGTAAACAGCTCCACCTTTCAAGTGGATCAACAATTCAAGCTTAATTCTACATTAACATGAAATTAGGTTAAACTTACCCTTTCAAGGAAATGACGACAAATCCTCAATTCACCATAATTATACATATATAATGATACAAATCAACAATATAAATCAATCTACACATAAATCCATCATCATTCATTCATAATCAACAAACCCACTTCATAAGGCTAAATTTAGGAATTTAGAGAAATCATGGGTTCATAGAGTTTTTCACCTTAAAATCATCAATTAAACATCAATCCAATCATATTTTATCAATTTAAAATGTTTGATGCAAAAAACCATGAGATTGAGTGAAACCTAGGTTTTAGTGAAACTTGAAAACCTTGAAAACATGTTTGGAGTTGACTCTAGCGTGAAAACGGTAACAACCCTAAAATGAAGTAGGAAGAACTAGAGCTTCACATGTGTTTTAGGAGTTGGTAACTTGTTAAAATTATGATAAATGACTTTTAAAGTTTAGTTTGATGAGTTTTGAGGTTAAACGTCAAGCGACGACCATGACGTTCAGAAACTAGTCTTTTGAGCTTATGTATTTTGATGGAGTATGGTTGTCATGAGTCTTGTTTGAAAGAGTTTAGTTAGTAAACGTCAAGGCACGTGCTAGAATCTATGTTAAAAGGTGTTTTTGAATGATTGTTTAAGAAGAAGGCATGTGCCATGCCAAGGTGGGCAAGGCGTAAACCAAGGGAGGGGAAAGGCTTGCTCAACCTTGGCCAAGCTACTGCCCCATGACCACGGACCACTTCACTGCTAGTGGTCATGACCACGGTTCGTGAAAGTGGCCGTGAAGGTCACTTAGTGGCATGGCTTCCAAGTCTCCTTGGCTAAGTCACTGCCTCCATCTTCACGAGCATCACCACGGCTCGTGGTGTATACCATGGACTGTGGGAGCTTCTATGAAGATGCCTTGGCCTTGGAGGTCTTGGAAAGTGAAGGAGGAGCTACTGCCTTAGGACCATGAGCCATCAATGGGGCCGTGGTCCACCTTCACGAGCCGTTAAGTGGGGCATGGTCCCTGACGGGGCTACCCAATTTAAGGGTAATTGAGTAATTTGTTTTAAGGTTTTATTAAGTGGGGTTGATTTTAAGTGGTTTATATATTAAATATATATAATTTTAAGTCTTAAAAGCATCCTTTAACTCATTATTCTCAAATACCCAAATCAAAACCTCCAATGTTCTTCTCTCTCAATATTTCTCTCTCAACTCAAGGAAGAAGAAGAAGTGGGAACTAGGGTTTGGATTCAAAGTTTTCTTCATAAAATTTCTTTGGGAATTCATCAACTAAGGTATGGTGGCTCTTTATCTAGGGCTTGTTTTTGCCATGGAGCCAAATCTCAAAATGGTTTCCAAATATTATGAAAAACCCCAATTCTTCCTCAATTCATGGGTTCTTGCATCAAATGGTTTCAAACGATTTATTATGATTATATTATGGTATAAATGATATTTTAAGGTGACAAATTCCATGAACCCATGATCTCCCTAAATCTCTAAGTTTGGCTTATGAAGTGGGTTTTATGATAATGCGTGGGTACTAATAGAATTGTGCTTAGATTGAATTATGTTATTGATTCCTATTGTTATATATAGCTATTGTTGGTGGATTTTTGGTCTATAGATGAGTTGAGAATTATGGCCTTGTAGGCAAGTCATGGGTAAATTCTCTTGTGATGTTAGAATTGTTGGGAATTAGATAATGGTGATTATGAATTTAGTGAATGGTAAGTTGACCTACATTCATGCTATATTGGAATTGTTCTTGTTTGGATTGATCCATTTATGGTGGAGCTGTTTACTTATTGAATGTGTATTGATTATGTCCTTCAAGGCATTATATAGTGAATTGAAGTGTCGTCTTAATGTATATATACATGTATGTGCAATATAAGAGTTATGTATGTGGTGTTCAAGAATATCATGATGGTTTATTATACAATGTGTATATATTGTGATTGAAAGTATGTTCTCTCTTAATGTTTATATGTGATGATGATGGACTATGAAAGGTCTCTATATGGTAATGTTGTCTCTTGAATTGGTAGACATAGATTGGTAACCTCTTCTTAAATGAATGAATGAATGTCTAGGATCGGTAGACCTAAAGTTGGTTCCCTTCTATAAATGACTAATGAGGCATTCTAGGCTATGTCTTGAACCGGTAGACCTAAGCATGGTGCCCCTTCATGATGAGTCTAAGACCCTATGTGAATGTAAAACCTTGAAGGGGTAAACCTAAGGGTGATGACCTCCTTCTTGTGTGAAATGATAGACTTAGAGTTGGTGGACCAGAACGGTGGAAAACCCTTTCTAAGAAAGTCAATGAGCTACCCTTTATGAACCTTGATTGGTAGATCCTTGTGGTGCCCTTCTTGGTAGAGTGTTATGGGTCGGTAGGCCAAATGGTTGTGCCCTCTCTAGTACTCACATGTGAATGAAATTATTCTATAGGAAATAAGGCTAAGCATCGAGTAGATATGATTAAGATGGTGGCTCTCTCCGAGTATGAGGTTAGAGCACAATGAACGTCTTTGGATATCCCCTAAACCATGTGCCTACATGGGTTATTTACTAGTTCTACCCTTGGCAAGTAGAACACCTTCCACGGTGTGGGGTGTTATGACATCGGATTCCATGCCTAGCTAGTGTGGTCTATGTTGGTTAATGCCTATTCCCATCATGTGGGATGTGCACTCTAGTTATTGGATAGGTTCTACAATGTGTAGGTAGTAGTATGGAATGCTATCTACACATACCACGAGTAGGCTTTGAAGATTCTAAAGTGAGTTCCCTAACTCTTAAATGACTATTATGTGAACGTCCTCTAATTGCATAAATGTGTCCCTAAACATCTCAAATAATTAAATGTTAAACTAGTAGCTTATATTGATGGAATGAGATGCTTATCATGTTAAGTTACAATAGAAGGGTTCTTATCTATGGTAGCCTTGAGGAACACTTAGGTGTGGCATGAAGAGGTAGTATGGGCTGCCCCTCCATGTCTTACTTAGGCGGGTCTTAAGGTAACTTTAGGTGGAGGGTCTAAGATGATGAAATGGTGTATTTGACAAATGTGCATATGTGTTGAAAATTGGTAATAGTTGAGCATGCTTATCATATGGATATTGTATTGTATGTGGATGTTGACTTATAATGTGTCTCTTATACATGTGGTTTATGGATATGTATAAAAAATGGCATAAAAGCATTTATCTCAAATAAATGTCCCTTTTAGCATATTTTTGCATGGTCATCATACTTAGTACTTAATTGTGCTTACCCCATTCTTTTCCTATGTTTTACTACAAGTGTAGGTGTTGGCAAGTGAGGTGCTTTCCATAGTGAAGCTTGGGATTAGAGTTTCTCTCAATACTTTTTGCTATGTCCTCATATGTCAAGGTCACAGATTCTTTGTGCTAGTTTCTTTTATTAAGACTTTGTAATAAACTCGTAGTATTCTTCTTTATTGTAAAGGGCCGTGTCCATAGTTTGTTTCTTTGTGACTTGGGTCTAAGTTGGCCATGTGAGACTAGTATTTCTCTTGCGTATAAAGACTTCTTTAAAATGTTGTCGACTTTCAAGTCCTATGATTTTGGTAAAAAGGTTTTAATTCTGCACTATTCGTATTGCCTATGTGATGAATGAATGCTAAGGGCTTGTATAAGACCTCTTTGAGGTTGAGTACGCCGTGTCGCGACTTGGGGGTGCTCTCGGGTCGTGACAAACTTGGTATCAGAGCAAAAAGTTTTGGGAATGGTTTTAGGTTCAAAGTCTCACAAGCCATGTCTAGTAGAGTCTTGTTCATCTGTGTGAGTTGCGACACATCTATGAGCAAGCGGCTATAGGACAATAGAAGTTACCCTTCTTTCATATTCTTGAAGACATACCTTAGAGTGTGGTTCTATAAGTGTCCCTTTTTCTAATCCTTTCTCTTGTGTTTATAAGATATGAATACGAATAGAAGGAAAGAGATAAGGACATCAACACTCTCAACAACCTTACTATTCAACATGTGATCCCCACTTAGGAGAAAACCCAACTAAGGCTATCATGAAACAATACAAAGACCTCATCACAAAAACAAGGGAACTATAACTTACTGGCTAGTACCTTCATCTGAATTAGCTCTTTAGTCGTTGTTAGCTTGAACCACATAGAAACGGTTCTTCTTTGGAGCATCAAGATTTGGGCCATTAAGAGAAGCTTGTTTGGCCTCCCTTCCTCTATCCGTAAGTGTAGGACCATCTTTCACTTGGTGATCATTCTTCCCACAACCATAACACCCACTAGTACCGGTAGACACTTCCCATGATGGTTCTTTCCACAATTGTGACATGTAGGTTTAGCAAATTGAGAACCTCCAACTCTTTCTTGGGAAACCTTAGGAGCACTTAAAGAATCTTGGTTAGGATCTGTCTTCTTGAACCTAGGTTGACCTTGCTCATCGGATCTACCCCTCTTCAAATCCTTATTCACCCTCTTAAGCTTGGTCTACTCAATAGATTGAGCATACACAACAAGTCTAGAGATATTCATATCACCATGGAGCATCTCCGTATGGCACTCTTCCTTAACTAGGTCAGATACACCGGTAACAAACCTACTCATCTCATCTCTAGGGTTAGACACCAAGGATGGAGCATACTTAGACAATAGGGTAAAATTCAAGGAATACTCCTAAACACTCATGTTACCTTGCCTAAGGTTTATAAATTCCTCAACCTTACACTCCCTCTTCTCACGGGGGAAGTATTTACCAAGGAAGGCTCTTTTAAACTCCTCTCATTCTATAGGAACCACTTCAACCGGCCTATTGGCTTTCCATTGAGTTCACCACACTTGGGCCATATCTTTCAATTGGTAGGAAGCCAACTCCACCTTCTCCCTAGAAGTTACTCCCATAACATCGACTATCGTATAAATTTCCTCCAAGAATTCTTGGGGATCTTCTCCCGTTCTAGGGCCAAGAAAGATTGGAGGATTCATCCTTAAAAAGTTCCTCAACCTTGAGGCCATGACACCCTCAGTAGCGTTCACCCTAGGCTTAACAAAGCCATCCTACTCTCCTCATTAGTCATGTCCAGGGGAACCACTGGAACTTCATTATCGTGATTGCTTAGAGAAACTTGATCACCTTGGGGAGGAACTCCCTCATTCATCATCTCCTCTTCCGCCCTTCTTGGGTTATCCCTTGTATTCATATCCTAACAATAGAAGAGAAGGATTAGGAAAAGGACACTTATAGAACTTCACTCTAAGGCACGACTTCAAGAATATGAAAGAAGTGTAACTTCTAACGTCCTATAGCCTCTCGCTCATATATGGGTCGTGACTCACACAGATGAACAAGACTCTACTAGACGTGGCTTGTGAGAGGTTGATCCTAAAAACCATTTCCAAAATCTTATGCTTTGATACCAAGTTTGTCACGACCTTAGAGCACCTCTTAGTCGTAACACGGCGTACTCGACCTCGAAGGGGTCTAATACAAGCCTCTTAGCTCATTCATTGCATAGACAATAGAAAATAGTGCAGAATTAAAACTTTATTTAAAGCCAAACTATTAAAAACTCTTTCATAAAGCAGCGGAAATACTAAGTCTCACATGGCCATCTTAAGACAAACTTTAACAATATGGGGTCACGACACTTTACAATCCAAAAAACTAGAATGTCTATTACAAAGTCTTAAACATAAAGGAAAAAGAACAATAAGAGTCTTTGTCCGCGATCAATGAGAACATACCAAGTTTTGGAGGAAAACTCTATCCAAGATCTTCAACCTTTAGCTAGAAACTATCACTTGCCAGAACCGACACTTGTAGTAAAAAATAGGAAAGTATGGGTTAGAACACAAAAATGTACTAAGTATGATGAACATCCAAAAACATTATTTAAAAGGGACATTTTGTTGAAAGTCATGCTTTATGCCATTTTAGATAAAACTTCATGAGTACAAGTATAAGAGGCATAATACACAACCAACATACAAGACATTATCAACATTATAGACGTGTTCAACATATAAACCCATTACCTTTACCTTTAACCTTCACCCCAAGCAACCCTCAAGTAACACTTTGTGCAATGTATGGATAGCGTCCCATACTACTATCCAATTCACCCCTCAGTTGGCCGAACTTGCACCAACAAAACAGTTCCCATCCACGGATCCAATCCACGAATCGTGGATTGGTTGACAGCTCATGTTGTCAATCTGTGGTTTGGGACTGAGACTTGGTTCTAGGGCTCATGACCTACGGAGGCCATCCACAAATCGTGGATGGACCTACGGGGCGTGAACCTTATCCGTAGGTCACCCTAAGTTGGCAAACTCACTTGAATCAAGGGGTTTTGGGGGTTAGACTTGGGGTACTCCTCAAGGACCCTTAGGGTGGTCCTTGGTGAGTCGTACCTTGATGTTCAACCCCTAAACACCTTAACCATGACTCCGGATAACATGAAACACCATCAAAACTCAACACGAACACACGTCAAGCTCTAGTTTCACTAGTTTGTTTTTACGATCATTAGATAGAAATTTTCTATGGGTTGCGTCCCAAAGACTGTTCATGTTTTAGATGGTTTGAGACAAGTGTTAAAGATTCATTTTATAAAAGACTTTGATTGTATTGAAAATGTTTTAAATTTCCATACCATTTTCTATTAATTTATGTTATGATATGCTAAGTGGCTTGTATGAGGCCTCTCAGGGTCTTGTACACCATGTTATGTCTAGGCTGTACCCTAGGTCTTGACAAACTCAAGCCACCCACTTTGGCGTAAGTTTAGATCCTTTTGATTGAATACATATTGTAGGAACTTGTGGTTGGGAAACACATCAACATGAACACTATACAAATAATGCCTCCAAATATTTAAGGCAAAAACCACCGCCACTAAATCAAGATCATGGGTAGTATAATTTTTCTCATGAACCTTAAGTTGCCTTGAAGCATTGCCAATAACTTTCCCATTTTGCATAATTACACATCTTAACCTGATTCTCAAGGCATCATAATAAACAAAAATGCCATATGTCCCTTCCGATAAAGTCAAAACCGGAGCGAAAGCAAGTCTATCTTTCAGTTCTTGAAAACTCTTCTCACATAATTATGACCATATGAACTTGGCCTTCTTTTGAGTCAAAGCTGTCAATGGAGAGGAAATGGAAGAAAACCTCTCAACAAATCTTTTGTATTAACCATCTAAACCCAACAAACTTCTATTGTCTGAAGAAGTTAGAGGTCTCAGCCAACTCTCGACTCCATCTGTCTTCTAAGAATCTCCCTCAATACCTGTCACGACCCAAGCCTAGGGCCTAGACGTGACATGGCGAATGAGGAACCCGAAGGAACCCCAAACAAGCCTCTCAAACTTGTCATCACACTTCATCGATCGCGGAAGTATATTCAACATTAAATAACGGAAATTAGGGACTAAGGGCAAACCATTTCAAAATCACATCATTGAATAAGAGTCAAGCTCATTTACAAAATACTTGTCCAACGCACACCTCTACATACATAGATAGGACGGGGGCCATGACATACTACCAGCTCCCCTCATAGTCAAAATACAATTGCAAGCTAAAGTCTCAAAACATAGGAGTAGGAAACATAACATAACCCCTCGAATCATTGAGGACTCACCAACAAACTCGGATAAGCACCGTACTAGCCACGTGGATGGAGAGAAGGATCAAGAGTAGCTCCGGTCCCTACATGGTGACATCATCTAGGCAAAATATGCGTTAGTACTTTGGAAGGTACTAAGTGTGCGGGGTGCAATACAACAATAGACAAGGACACAATCGAAATGCAAGAGATAGTTTCATAGGCATAATAAATAACAATATGAGGATGCATGATCAAAGTGAAGTCAAAACATGTTTAAGTAAATCTATACTAATAGTAGATATCATATGTGTATGCATAATCCAACCAATCTATAACCCCAACTTAGAATAGGGGATGCTGTTCACACCCGGACACCCTGGTGGCAAGGTATAAACCCCTCACATGGTTGATGTTGGTCACACCCCAAGCATCCTAGGTGGTGAGGTATAACCCCCTCACATGGTTGATGTTGGTCACACCCCAAGCATCCTAGGTGGTGAGGTATAAACCCCTCACATGGTTATCCGGTTCTTTTCCCCCGGACCGGGCATGGTCATGCAACACTTTATATAGGAAATTCACATTAGGCTCTAACGCAATCTCATGTATGGAATGAACATATACACAAGCTTAGTTTGTCATCAACACATCTCTGGAATGCCATACATCTCATAACTCGAGCCTTAAAGCATCAATTCATCAATTCTCCATAATTGGACATTTTGTCAAACACCTTGAAGGCATGTAATGGGGTCAAAGAGCATGGAAAATAGGATAGTAATTATGCAGCAAAACCAGTGAACAACCAGCAACAACGCCTTTTAACACCCACAAGACCACATGAAAAATCTCCACATCAATTCCAAGTTTAGATTCAAGTTCTAGAGTCACAACATGCTCAAAACAACCACTTTTCATGCTAGAATTCACTGTGCAGGAAATTTATACAAGGAACAAGACTAATTTATGAATCTCAACTTAAATCATGAATTAGTGAGTAGAATAGAGTCTAGGCACTATGGGTGGAAGGACCCATGAGTTCAACACAACATACCTTGAGTCTTTATGAAGGTCTTGAGAGTGTCTTCAATGGAAGCTTGGAACTTAGAGCAAGAGTCTCTTCAATCTTGAGGAAGGTTTTGGATTAGGGTTCTTGAGAGAAAATGTGTCTAAGTATGGGAGAGGTATTTTGGGAAATGTTTTAGAGATGGTAATTGAATTAATGCTATATAGGAAATAAAATATGCCCTTGGAAAAACGGGTCCAACACTTAGAAAAAAAAATGAGGCTTATGAACAGTAAATTTGCTCTCTGGAAATTGCATTTCCTGCACGGACAAATTTTACGAAAATGGGCAGAACTTCTTCGTTCGAACTCTGAATGAGGTGAAACGAAGTGCGTTGGGTAGCTAAATCAAAGGGATTTCCATGGATATGTTATGGGCCACCCAATTATTTGTGTGCTAGGAGATATGACCCTTCAAAGTAGACCCTCAAAAAAGGCTTCACTTGGAAATTTTGGATTTTGATACGGTTGCTCTAAAATATGGGTTAGACCCATTTCCCACTCAATTTAACCCCCTAAACAAGAATATGAAATCGGATTTTCGAAAAACGAAATGGATTTTTAGATATAGCTAAAACAAGTTTCCGGTAACTTCCGAAGCACATTTTTAGGAACTTTTTGGGTCGTTTCAATACCCTTACATCAAACAATATGACCAAGAAGAGCTACGGAACTTAGCCCAAACTCACATTTGGTAAACTTCGCAAAGAGTTGTTGGTCCTTGAAATTTTGTAACACAATCCTCAAATGATCAATATGTCCATTCTCACTTTTTGAATAAATCAATATATCATCAATGAACACAATTGAAAACATATCAACATATTATCTAAACACCATATTCATCAAATCCACAAATGTCGGCGGAGCATTCGTCAACCCGTACGACATCACCAAAAACTCATAATGACCATAGCCAGTTCTAAAAACCATTTTTAGAATATCATCATTTTCACCCTCAATTGGTGATAACCCAACCTAAGGTCAATCTTAGAAAAGTAACTCACTCCTTGGAGTTTGTCAAACAAATCATCTATTCTTGGAAGAGGATACTTATTCAATTGCTAGTAGTCAATACAGATTCGAAGTGAACCACCTTTCTTCTTAACAGACAAAACTGGAGCATCCCATGGAGAAATACTCTATCGGATGAAACCCTTATCAAACAAATCTTTCAATTGCTCTTTTAATTCTTTAAGTTCTACTAGAGCCATTTAGTATGAAGGAATAGAAATAGGTTGTGTTTCTGGAAGAACGTCAACACCAAAATCTATTTCCCTTTATGGAGGAATACTGGGTAAATCATCTAGGAACACTTTCGGAAACTCATTAACAATGGGAACTGACTAAAGAGTAGGGGTTTCGGATCCCACATCCCTCACCCTAACTAGATTGTACATGCAACCCTTAGAAATCATCCTCCTAACTTTAAGACAAGAGATAAACTCACTCTTAGGCATAGAATTTTCCCCCTTCCACTCTAAGATAGGCTCATTCAAAGACTGAAATTTAACTACACGAGTTCTACAATCAATAGAAGCATAAAAAGAGTGCAGCCAATCCATACCTAAGATAACTTTGAAATCTAGCATATCAAGCTCTATCAAATCAACAAGAGTAACTCTATAGGATTAGGAGACGAGGCATTTTCTATAGACCCTCTCAGCCACAATAGAATCACTAACGTGAGTAGAGACAGAAAAAGGTTCTAACAACACATCCGGAAGAACATCAAACCTCATATCCACATATGGTGTCACAAAAAACAAGGTATCACCTAGATCAAGTAATGCCAAAACATCAAGGTAAAAGACTTTTAATATACCGGTAACCACATTCTGAGAAGCCTCTTGCTCACCACGAGTCTGAAGTGTTTAGAACATATTTTTCTTGGGAGCATTAGTACCTGAACCACCTGGACTGGATGAAAGATAGGGTTCAGCCCTACGATGACTATCTCCCGCATTATTAGAACCTGAAGGACAATTCCTTATCTTGTTGTCTATCTTACCACAACCAAAACAAGCATTGGAACCCGCTAGACATTTACCTCCATGATTCATTCCACACTTAACACAATTTGGCAATGAAGATCCACTACCATTTCCTCCTTGAGGTTTAGGGTTAGACACCCTATCTTTGTTGAACTTAGGGGCATTGGAGGAACCTTGCCCGAAAAATCATTGTCTATATCTAGGATGAATATTTCCATCGGATCTTGCATAGGAGAAATTACCATCACCATTTCTAAACCTTTTGTTCTGCCTAGATCTTTCCTTAAGTTTCTCCTCTTCAATATTTTGGGCATGAGTCAAAAGACATGCAATTTCCATGTCACGGTTGTGCATAGCCCAACGACACTCTTTCACTACCAATCCGGACAAACCCAAAATTAATATACTTATCCTTGCCCTAGAGTCGGCAACTATAAAAGGAGCATATTTCAACAATTGAGTAAACCTCAAAGCATATTCCTTCACAATCATATTTCCTTGTCGAAGATTAATGAACTCAAGCACTTTTGCCTCTCTTTTATCAAGAGGAAAGAATTTATCAAGAAAAGCAGACATGAACCTTTCCCACTCTCGGGGACCAGCATCTACTAGTCATGCTTCCTTCTATTAGTTTATAAAAATTTGAGAAACCCCCTTAAGTTGATAAGCGGAAAATTTTGCCTTTTCTATCAAAGTAACTCCCATGATGGTCATGCTTATAAACCTTATCAATGAAGTTTTGAGAATCTTCCTCAACATTAGAACTATAGAATTCCAGAGGATTCATCCTAGTAAAGTCTCTCACTCTAGAAGCCGACGTACCCACTTTGGGTTCATATGGTTCACAACCTGCCTGTCGACTTGGGCCGTCACGGCTTGATCCAACACTTGGAAAGCAGTCCTAAACACCACATTAGTCACTTGCTCAGTCAAAGGGTCAATCGGAGTTTGGGGAGGAGCTCATTGACCTTCATTTTCTCCCTCAGTCTTTCTATCAAAAGCTCTTCGAGTAGTCATATCATGTAGACTACCGGATAGGGATTAGGAGAAAGACCTTACAGATTTAAACTCTATGGCACAACTTAGAGTGAAGAAAAAACTGAAGATTCTTAAACATCTCGTAGCATCTCATTTATAAATGTGGCGCGCTTCACACACATGAACAAGACTGTACTAGGCATGGTTTTAAGACATCCTAGAATCATTCTAAACCTTGTGCTCTGATTATCAAGTTTGTCAAGACCCAGGGGACACCCTACACGTAACATGGCATACAAATCCCCGAGAGGCCTCATATAAGCCACTTAGCTTTCATAGTCAAGATAATAGAAAAATGGTAAAATTTAAAAAACTTTAACCAACATCAAAGTCTTTATAAAATGAAACAAACGTCTCATACAATTGTCTCAAAACCATATAATACAAAGGTTTTTAAGATACACCCCATACAACAATGTTCAAAACACAAAATGAAAGAACATAAGAGAAATGGTGGCCAAATACTCGAATGCTATAAGGACTCACCAATTTTCAACCTTGCCTCTACTATAGATCCTAGTCACATGGATGAGAATTGGGAACGCTGGACCCTATATTTGGATAATCAATATAGGTAAAAGTATGCGTTTGTACAAAAATGTACTAAGTGTGATAACATGCATAAACCTCAACATAAACATAAGAGTTAGACACATAAACCATAGTCATAATCAATGCATATAATAGATCATATCAACATATAAGGAATACTTCTTGATGTAACCTCAATGAATATTTAGCCAAGACATGGGTAAT
This sequence comes from Solanum commersonii, assembly GCA_029007595.1. NCBI lineage: Eukaryota > Viridiplantae > Streptophyta > Magnoliopsida > Solanales > Solanaceae > Solanum > Solanum commersonii. Next base: position 28,677 of record JAJTWQ010000322.1, read on the forward strand.
CCTCCACTGGTCTTACTCATCATAGAAGGCAACCTTAAGCCATCATTCAAGCTCATCACCTATCATAACATGGTTAGCTTAAATTTTATTGACATGGGGAAATGTTTCTTGCCTTTCTATAAAGCCTCATGGGTAGTCGCCTCTTGCCTTACATAAAGATCATGCGAACTCGCCTCCATGTCCATATTATGGGTTCATGGGTACTCACCTCCATGCCCAACATCATATGACATGGGTACTTGATGAGTCCACAAATTGGACTCATTTAGAGTTATGTTTTGATAGAATTAATGTCCTCGGATGCATATTTTGTCTCAATATTTGATGAAAACACTTAAGTTTCAGGTATTTAGAGTTTGAGGCAAAGCATGGACACTACTTGGCAAGAAGGAATAAAGCAACTGAAAAGAACAAAGAAATGAAGGCATGAGGATCACCGAGCCCAGTTGCGGAGTCACTTATCGGCCCGGAGATCATCTTTTGTTGCAGTGCACTGAGCCCTGAAGGAAAAGGTCAAGTTGGCGATGAAATGGAGTAGTCAGCGTGTCGTTGAACAATTTTGCGAAGCAGTACCATACCGCCCAACGACTCAAAATGCAAAGAGGCTAAAGGCTAAAGCAGAAAGTGATGAAATAGAACAAACGGCGAATCACTGAATGTATCGACGATCCTGACTAACTTCACCGAAGGGTTCTTTACAGCATGTTTTCATACAATAGAAGTACTTGTATAAATTTCTAGCTAAGGGATTATCAGTATTATTCTTAGAACTTTTTACAGTTTTTAGAGAGTCTAAGTTGTAGAGGGTTTTGGAGACTTTGTTCTAAGACCTTGAAGATTCAAGGGGTTTCAACTCCAAGAAATTGGACTTGGGTCTCGAAGATTCTTCACTCCTGACGTGTTTTAAGACTTAATCCTTCATACCCAGTTGATGGAAACTAATATTGGTATAAATTTTTATCTCTTTTACATATCTAGCTAAAACCCCAATTCTTGGGGTGTGATTTTGTAAATATGGGTTAGATTGTTTGTTGGGTCTTGCTTGTTGATGGTTTATTTGTTGATTAAATGTGATTTCATTTAGTAAATGTGTATGAACTTAATGGAAGTGTAGTTGCAAATATGATTTCATCTTAGTGTTTTCGGCATGCTCAAGAGAGAGGTCGTAAAACTAAGACTACTAAATTGATAACTGGTGGTATTGGGACGACATGGGTCCATCTCAAGAGCGTGAATCCTAGTCCTTCTCCCATACATTCAGCTCGAGAGAGTGAAAGGGATAAGGCGGAGGTTGTGCTTAAAATGGCAACTAAGGTGCTTGAGAGAAACTGAGTCGATTCGGGGTAGGTTGCTTGAGAGAGAATTTACCCCCACTATAGTCTAGCCTAGTCACAAATACTCAACAATTTACTATCAAAAGCATGCACCCGACAATTTTGTTTATCTCGTATTCCTATCATATCCTAAAAATCCCGTCTCTCTTTCTCATTTTTTGATATTTTCACTATTTATAGTTGTTAACTAATAGAAAACCCCCCCATTTATAATTTACGCTTGCATCACCCCCTTTAGATTTAGTATGTTTATATTTGATAATGTTTATAGCTATGACTAATTAGAACTAAAATTTATTTTTCTATTAATTCTCAAAATCACTCCCTTGGGACTCGACCCCAACCCTTGGTTGGGTTACTTTACTATTGTATGATGGTAGAAACTCGAATTGGAAGTTGTGTTTTGATTACACAAACATCAAAATGGCGCCACTACCAGGGAGTGGTGTTATTTGAGAATTTTTAGTTTAGTAAAAAAATTTGTTCTTCTTAGTAGTATTATACTAACTTTATTTTTTGTTTTGTTTTTCTTTGCATTGTTATTGTAGGTAGATACCATGCGTATGGCTAAGGAAAATGGTAGCAAATTGGCTAAGACGAATCAAGAAGTCTACAGGAACTTCAAGTGAACCGCACTGGTAACTCAGCTGAACGATTTGGCCACCAAAATATCAGAGGTGGAAGACTAGTGCAAAAGTCAAGGGAGGTACATACCCCCTCATGAGCAGAAAAAGTCTAGAGATATGGAGAAAAATTGTGTCGAGGACACACTACAAATCATTCTCCAAAAGATCACTGAACAAGATCGAGTATTGGAAGAGATGAACGAGAATATTGAAGTGTTGAATTAGATGATTGGCTATCATTCTAGATCGATCCTGCAGATCAGGACACTCATGATTTATGCAGTGCCTCCTCTCCACTCAAATAAACTATTGGGGTTACCTAGTAGCACTAGGGCAAACCCGAATGATGGAGAGTGAGTAAGGATTTACGTCAGACCACGACGTTCACTAAGGCGCTTCTTGGGAGGAAACCCAAGGCCTTAAATGGTTTAATTTTGTCTAGAAATAATGGACTTATGATTTTGTAGGTTCAAGTGTAAAAAGTGGGTGAAAAGTACAGGTTTTAGGGCATAAGTCTAGTCGGGGAACACCAGGAGCAACATCGCGATTCGCCAACTAGGTCGGTGACCCCAATGAGGATCGTCGTTTGGATCCTAACTTTGATTAAAGGTCCTGTAAATCTCAGTGAGGTAAGTAACCACTCGGCGGATTGCTAAGTAGCTCGGCAAATTCGACTAATATCATTGAATGGGTGAGACCTGGATAAGTTTTTATAAGCCTTAGGTTTAAACTCTCAACCTTTTCCATTTCCCCTCAGTCCTGATCTTCGCAAAATCACACCTACTTAGTATTTTCAATATTTCCACATTCGATAAGTAGTTTAGTTGATTGATTTGTGTTCAAAATTAATTACTTTGCCACTTAGCATTTTAGTCTTGTTTTAATCGGTAGTAAAGGTTGGTTTTCCCAAACCCCACATTTATTTTTTATATTTGAACTCTTATGAAAGTGATATTATCTGGTCGTCATGTGTTGGGCCTGGCTGATAGGTTTAGATTGTTTAAATGCCAAATTTAATTCATAAATCTTGCCCATTTTATTTTGATTTTTGAATTACCTTTTTTATGCGCACCAAAATGAGTTAAATCTTGTGAGGTTGTGCGTGCGGGGTTTTTAGCATGGTTGACTGTTATGAATCTGAGCTTAATTGTACTAGTGCATAGTTTAATTTTTTTGGGGGGGTTGTAGGGTTGAATTCGAGAAGGTGGGTTGCATGAAAGCACATTGGGTCGTTTGGCGAGCTGGGTCAAGCTCGCCAAATCACTCGGCGGTTCACCTAATGCCCCTATCTCACCTTTAATTTTATGCTAAATGAGGAGTTGAAGTCTGTAACTTTTGGTGAGAAACCTGAGGTCGCCTAAAGAACTCGGCGATTCGCCGAAGGTAGTTTCAATTGCCCTTTGTCTACATCCCTGAACCCTTGCTTCAGTGTAACTTTCGGTGGACAAACCCTTGATCGCCAAAAGTAGTCGGTGATCCGCTGAAAGAGGCCTTTTATCGCCAACTTGCAAATTTTTTGAGCCAATCCCTTCGACGAGCCCGATCCAGTTCACCAAAGAGATTTGGCAATTCGCCAACTAGTTCGGCGAATCTATCTACTACTGATTGTCTACACTTCTGATTTAATTATTTCTAACTTGTTCCTGATGTATTACAGACATGGCTAGGTCTAAAGTTGTTGGGAGAAAAATGTCACGCCAAGGGAAAGCAAAAGGGATTGCAATTAATGAGGATGCAGCTGCATCCAGGGGCCAGGCCGCAAAACTTTCTACAACTGGTGGAAAAGACAAGGGAAAAGATAAAGCCCTTGAGTTATCAGAAGTAAGCTCCGGTAGTGATTGCTTTTATACCAATGACCCCAACCCATCTAAAAGTGAGGGTGTGGGTTCTAATGAGGATGACCAGTTGGAGGCACAAAGGACTTAGTTACGATCCAAAAAGTTGAATGATCCATCTAGGATCAGGAATTCTCAGCCTACCACTCCTACTCCTCCAGTCCCAGAGCAGGCACTAATGTTGGCACCTCCAGTACATAGTTCTCCACCCAATTCAATGAATATATTAAAGACTGAGGGGCTGAGGACGATTCTTGAGGAAAAGAGTCTGTCAATAGATGGGGTTATTGGCAGGTACCCAGAAATAATTGAGTGCCTGAGATACCACAAGTTCCAAATATTCACCAAACCCCGTAGTCCTTATATTCAAAACTGGGAAGAGAGTTCTACGGTGCATACAGTGCACTAACATCTCAGAAAAAGCAGCTAGCAATAGCTTTCAAAGAAGTTAACTACATAGTTGTTAGAGGCTGGAAGGTGAAGTGTGATAGTGAGGCTATCAACGCAGTCTTTGTGGCATGTCCACAAATATTAGGGATCACTACCAACACTAGATCAGAACAAAGAAGCTGGATGAGATGAAAGAGTGGTTAGCCCCACTAATCTTAGATGATTCTCCGAAGTGGTTGAAGAAAGGAGCTTCGATTGAAAAGATTTTTGTTTTGTTTTACCAGTAGCACAATTATGTCATCCCAGAACGAGTTCGTTCTTTGCCTTGTCAAGGAAGCCTTTCTAGATTGCATCATAGAGAAAACTCGGATAAATTTGAGTATGATCATTGCTTTAGAGATACTCATGCGTGCAAGGCAGCGCCAGACCTCACCTACATTCTCAGTATTGATCACAGAATTGTGAAAATGAGCTCTGGTACCTCGAGATGCCAAGAAGGATATGGAAGTGATGCCTACATCCTCTACTAATATCTGGAGGATCAAAGTCGAGTACCTTAAGGATTAAGCAAAAAGAAAGAAGACAGCCTCGGTGGAGTCAGTGAACACAGAATCATCACCTACAGAGGAATCTTTGCCTACTCTGGTCCCTAGACCTTCAGGTATATCTATTACCACTTCCACTCCTGCTGACACTCCAGGTTCTTTTAATGCTGCCCTGCCTCCCAGACCTACTTTGTTGTTGTTTTGCGACCTCCACTCACCCAGGCTTTCCTACTCCAGATGGGACAGCTGCTCCATTCTGGTGATTGTCGGGCTTCCAGTCTAGAGGCCTTTATTCTGGGCATGATTTAGAATGCCCTCACTGACGCTGTGACACCACTAAGCACTGCCATTGATACCCTAGCAGCCAGGAAAGTGGTGTGTGAGCGCAGCAAAGGGGCCGCAGAGGAAGTGACGACTTTAAAGGCTGCCATCGCTGAGCTACAAAAATATGTGGACTATCTAAACTCCACTGATATGTCCATGGTGTTTGGAACAGTAGAGATTCCAGATGTGCCTGAGATGCCTCAGACCACCACTGAGCATGGGGATAGATCGGAGAAGACAACCTATCCTGAGGTAGGGGCAGAAACTAATGAAGAGATGTTTTAGGAGATTGAGGGAGCTGCACATAAAGATTTGATCGAGACTAAAGCAATTATGATAGATGTTGCTCTGCAGGCTTCCTTTGCAAATGCACTTGTTGGTGGATCCAGTGGAGCTGGTCCTTCTGAGGTCACTCTAGGCACTGATGCCTAGACAGATGAATAGATCACTAGATAGGATCCCCTATTTACCTCCCTCTCTATCTTTTTTAATATACATTATGGATATTTTATTATTTGCATTTGACGACAAATTGTTTTAATTATGGTGGGTTGTGGCCCACTTTTGTGTGCTATTCATGAATCGTGTTTTGTTTTTGTATTTGCATTGTAAGCTATAATTGTGTTAATACTACTTTCGTGGAAGGTTTGAGTTTGTGGCTTCTTTTGCCTTAAATTGAAAACGATTTTGACCCTTCTAAAACTTTTTAAATTTTCACCACCTCTTGTATGTACTTGATAGTGGCTGTTGTTTAGCAAATTTAGGTCTCAATTTTGATCAATACTAATGACTTGAATAGTGCTCTTTATTGAACGAACATGAATGTACGACTACGATAAGACCAAATAAAGTTGCATAGAGAATATGTGAACTCCTTGCATCTCGTTGTGATTAACCATGTCTCAAATTGATTCTCTTGCGATGAAGTTGCACACTAGCGAATGTGTGGAGTCTTGTTTAACTTTAGAGTCGATGCCTTGTGTGATGAGCTTACTGTGAACCTTGCATGACAACACTAAGAATTTGCCCCATTGGTCCGGTCAACTAAGTGTCACGACCCGGGAGCACCCCCTAGTCGTAACCGGCATACTCGACCTCGACGAGGTCTAATACAAGCCTCTTAGCATTCATTCATCGCATAGACACTAAAACCATAAGGAATTAAAAACTTTCTTTACCAAGAAAACATTTCATAAAAAAAAAAATATATAGCAAGCGGAAGACTTTCTAGACTTTATACATGATGTCTCAAAACCATCTAATACTTTAGAGTACAAAATTCGGGACTAATCCCATACACAACTTAAACAATACTAAAAAGACATAAAAGAATATATTGGGTATTGTCCTCGAATATATGAGGACACCAAGTCTTCTTCTTCAACACTTAGAAACCTATCAAATAGCCATGACATGTCATCATCTCCAAATCCCAACACTTTAGTCCAAAAAGGGAAAGAAAGGGGTTAGCACAATTAAGTAATAAGTATGGAGACCATGCAAAAACATGCCAAAAAGGACATTTTCAAGGAAGTAAAATGCTTTCATATCATTTGATAAAACCTTTCCTTTACAAGTATAAGAGACATAATACAATTCAACATTAACATATAAGACCATAGCCAACCATACATATACTCAACATATGTCCATATAGAACCCATCCTTAACTTTAAAAGAACACATGTCATTTCATTACCATAGGACCTCTACCTAATATAACCTTAAGACACACTTGAGTGAGACAAGAAGTGACCGCCCATACAACCTCTTCAAGCACACTTAAGTGTTCCCCAAGATTACCTTAGATAAGGACACAATCGAAATGCAAGAGCTAGTTCCATAGGCATAATAAATAACAATATGAGGATGCATGATCAAAGTGAAGTCAAAACATGTTTAAGTAAATCTATACTAATAGTAGATATCATAAGTGTGTGCATAATCCAACCAATCTATAACCCCAACTTAGGATGGGGGATGCCGTTAACACCTGGACACCCTGGTGGCAAGGTATAAACCCCTCACATGGTTGATGTTGGTCACACCCCAAGCATCCTAGGTGGTGAGGTATAAACCCCTCACATGGTTGATGTTGGTCACACCCCAAGCATCCTAGGTGGTGAGGTATAAACCCTCACATGGTTATCCGGTTCTTTTCTCCCGGACCGGGCATGGTCATGCAACACTTTATATAGGAAATTCACATTAGGCTCTAATGTAATCTCATGTATGGAATGAACATATACACAAGCTTAGTTTTTCATCAACACATCTCTGGAATGTCATACATCTCATAACTCGAGCCTTAAAGCATCAATTCATCAATTCTACATAATTGGACATTTTGTCAAATACCTTGAAGGCATGTAATGGGGTCAAAGAGCATGGAAAATAGGGTAGTAATTATGTAGCAAAACCAGTGAACAACCTGCAACAACGCCTTTTAACACCCACAAGACCACATAAAAAATCTCCATATCAATTCCAAGTTTAGATTCAAGTTCTAGAGTCACAACATGCTTAAAACAATCACTTTTCATGCTGGAATTCACTGTGCAGGAAATTTATACAAGGAACAAGACTAATTTATGAATCTCAACTTAAACCATAAATTAGTGAGTAGAATAGAGTCTAGGCACTATGGGTGGAAGGACCCATGAGTTCAACACCGCATACTTTAACTCACAATGCTATCCACTTTACATAGGATCATCACAAGATTACATAAAACTCATTCACATCATACCTTCACATATAGCTTCACAAAAACTCATTTACATCATACCTTCACATATAGCTTCACAAAAACTCATTTACATCATACCTTCACATATAGCTTCACAAAAACTCATTTACATCATACCTTCACATATAGCTTCACATAAAACTCATTTACATCATACCTTCACATATAGCTTCACATAAAACTTTACATATAGCTTCATATAGGACTTTACATATAGACTCATATGTGTATAATAATACAACAATATAATAACATTTATATAATGCCCTTCATGGCCTCAATTCACAATAATACAACAAATAACCACCTCCACCAAAGGTGGATCAAACCAATCAATAACAATTAAATCAATACTAAGAGATTAAGCCATCTTTCCATTCTCCAAAGCCATAACCAACATTACTCAATTCCCTACTAATTCAACATTATTCATAAAGTAGATCAACTTACCATCTTTTCCAAGCCACAATCACCATCCTTAATTCTCCAAATATCACAATAGAATAACATAGATAATAGTAGAATTTAGCTATACAATACAAGGTAAACACAATCCAATAATCAACATAAGGACCGATTCACTATTTGCCCATGCAAGGCTCAAATCTCATATCCTTAAATTCAACATCAATTCTTCACAATTCAACATATATAATACCATATATGAACAGCCCATACCATACTAAACACAATTCTATAATCATCTACTCAAAATTAATACACCCACTTTATGGTGAAATTTAGAGAATTTGAGAAAACATGGGTTCATGAAGATTTCTTTCTTAAAAACCATTAATAATCATTAATAACAATATAAATCATCATTTAAAACATTTTTATGCAAGAACCCATGCTAGAATCGAAATTAGGACTTTAGGGTTTTTGAAGAACTTTGAAAATACTTTGAATTGGCTCTTTGATTGAAAAAGGAATCAAAGATAAAGAGTCTCCATACCTTAATATTGAAAAAGCCCACGAAAATTGATGAAAGAAGCCTCCAATTTGAAACCCTAGTTCTTCACCCTTCTTCTTCCTTGAACTTGAAAGAAATATATGAAAGGAGATGGGTTTCTTTTTAATTCCAAGAGGAGTGACTTAAATGAAAGGAGTTAAGTCATAAAAAGGTCTTATAGTTGCTAGGAAAGGAATAAAATAGCATAGGGTCAAATTTGGAAAAGGACTAAGGACCCATAAAGTCTTAACTTAAAAATCTGCCCCTTCCCGCCTTAGTTCGCCCTTTTCTTCAGCCTGACAGTGCTTTAATATTTTGGTCATAACTTTTTACTCCAAGGTCGGAATTGGGCAAACTCGGTGGCGTTGGAAAGAGGATCCATGGAAAGTGAATAATAGGATGACTTATGAGCACTAAATAAAATGATGAAGAAAGAGGAAAGGAAGTGTTGTGAGCACCACACTTCATGAGGATGAAAGTCACTAAGCCTAAATTACCATACCTTTGCACTCAGCCCCGTTACAAGCCTTGTAAAGATCTTTTTTTATCTTGAGTGAACTGAAGCAAATGTCGATAGGAGAATACGGGCAAACCTATGGGTGAAAGCATGCATAATGTTCTTCTTTTTTTAGTGTGAGTGTTGCATTTGATTATGAAACATTAAATGATTAAACCATTGTGTGTGAATGTGGAATCATCCTTTGTGTGAGGGCATTCAAATACATTTATTGAGCTTGAACTTGCATTTGAACCAAGTATTGCGAGCATAAGAATCTTTGGCAATGGTGTGTCACAACTTGAATCTTTGGGTACACAGTTGATCCTGGCATGAGTATATTGAGTCTTGTTGTGTACAATAATGATGGAGTCTTGTGTAGCACTGTTTGAGACATCCTTTTTGAACTACTAAACTTCAGTTTTATTTGAGGACAAGCAAAAGTTTAAGTTGGGGGTGTTGATGAGTCCACAAATTGGACTCATTTAGGGCTATATTTTGATAGAATTAGTGTCCTCAAATGCATATTTTGTCTCAATATCTGATGAAAATCCTTAGGTTTTAGGTGTTTAGAGTTTGAGGCAAAGCATGGACACTACTTGGCAAAAAGGAACAAAGCGGCTGAAAAGAATGAAGAAATGAAGGCCTGAGGATTGCCGAGCCCAAATGCTGAGTCACCAGTCGGCTTAGAGATCACCTTTTATTCCAGTACACTGAGCCTTGAAGGAAAAGTTCAAGTTGGCGATGAAATAGAGCAGACGACGTGCCGCCAAACAGTTCTGCGAAGTAGTACCATATCGCCCAATGACTCAAAATGTGAACAGGCTAAAGGCTTTAGCAAGAAGGCGATGAAATCGACCAAACGGCGGATCACCAAATGTATCCGTGATCCCGACTAACTTCGCTAAAGGGTCCTTCGCAACACATTTTCAAATACTATAAATACTCGTTTTCATTTCTAGTAGAAGGGATTATCACTATTATTCTTAGAACTTTTTACAATTTTTAGACAATCTAAGTTGTAAAGGGTTTGAAGACTTTGTTCTAAGACCTTGAAGATTCAAAGGGTTTCAACTCCAAGAAATTGGACTTAGGTCTTGAAGATTCTTCACTCTTGACTTGTTTTAAGACTTAATCCTTCATACCTAGTTGATGGAAACTGATATTGGTATTAATTTTTATCTCCTTTACATGTCTAGCTAAAACCCCAATTCTTGGGGTATGATTTTGTGCATATGGGTTAGATTATTTGTTGGGTCTTGCTTGTTGATGGTTTATTTGTTGTTTAAATGTGATTTCATTTAGTTGTTGCATATGAACTTAATGGAATTGTAGTTGAAATACGATTTCATCTTATTGTTTCGTAAACCTAGGACTACTAAATTGATAGCCAGTGGTATTACGTCGACATCGATCTAGCTCGAGAGAGTGAATCCTAGTCCTTCTCACACACATTCAGCTCGAGAGAGTGAATGGGCTAAGATGGAGTCTGTGCTTAAAGTGGAAACTTGGTGTTCGAGAGAAACCAAGTCGATTCGAGGTAAGTGTCTCGATAGAGAATTTACCCCCACTATAGTCTAGCCTAGTAACAAATACTCAACAATTTACTATCTAAAGCATACCCGACAGTTTAGTTTATTTCATATTCCTATCATATCCCAAGAATCCCATCTCTCTATCTCGTTTTCTAATATTTTCGTTTTTTGTAGTTGTTAACTAATACAAAACCCCCCAATCATAATTGACGTTTGCATCACCCTCCCTTCAGATTTAGTACGTTTATATTCGATAATGGCTATAGCTATGACTAATTAGAACTAAATTTATTTTTTTTAATTCTCAAAACCGCCCCCTTGGGACTCGACCCTAACCCTTGGTTGGGTTACTTTACTATTGTATGATTTTAGACACTCGAATTGAAAGTTGTGTCTTGATTACGCAAACATCAGTACTCGCCTCCACATCATTTTACAAGGAATCATGGGTAGTCACCTCCACGTATTTTCATTATAAGACACAGGTATTCGCCTTCACCTCTTTAATAAGGGATCATGGGTACTTGATGAGTCCACAAATTGGACTCATTTAGGACTATATTTTAATAGAAATTGTGTCGTCGAATGCTTATTTTATCTCAATATCTGATAAAAAAATTTAAGTTTCAGGTATTTCAAGTTTTAGTTGATGCATGGACACTTAGGCACAAAAAGGAACAAAAAGGCTATAAAAGAATGAAGAAGCTGAAGCCTGAGCATCGCCAAGCACGCTTGGGAATTTGCCGAAGGGACGCACTTCGCCCGTTGTTCCAGTACACAAAGCCCTGAAGGAGCATGATAAAAAAGGCAATGAAAGGAGCAGTCGACGTGTCGCTGAATAGTTCCGGAAAGCATTACTATGTAGCCCAACTACACAGAGCATGACGATGTTAAAGGCTAGTGCAAGACGACGACTATAACAAAGGGAAAATCACAGAGTTAATCGGCGATTCCTACTAACCTCATTGAACGATCCGCCAACACTAATTTCTAAAGTCTATAAATACTAAACACTTTATTTTTTTTAACAGTCGAACATTTATTTTAATCTTCACAATAGAATAGTACGTTTTGCTCTAAGTGAGAGGGTTTTGGAGATTTGAAGGAGAAGAGTGTTTTCATCTTCAAGATTTGGAATTGGGTCTCTTAAATTCTTCATTCTTGGCATGTAACAAGACTTAAATATTCATACCCATTTAAATGCAAACCCATTTAGGTATAAATTTATATCTCTTGATGTGTCGCTAAAAACCCTAATTGTGATTTAGCGAATATGGGTTAAGATATTTGTTGGGTCTTGATTGCTGATAGTTTATTTGTAGTTTTATTCTAATTTCATTTAGTGGTTGTGTATGAATCTAATGAATTTGTAGTTGCAAATACAACTTTATTTATGTGTGTTTGGCTTGCGAGAGAGAGAGGTCATAAGACTAAGACCACTAAATTGATGGCCTAAGGACTGGGTCGACATGAGATTCAGCCCGAGAGGGTGAGCCCTAGTCCCATATACTAACACTCAGCTGGAGAGAGTGAGCGGGGTAAGGCGTAGGCTGGCCTTCATGAAGCAAGTGGGTTTTCGAGAGGAACCCATTTGAAACGGGGTAAGATGATCGAGAGAGAACTTATTTCTATATAAAGCGTAGTCACTATTACTTTATAACTTTTCTATCGAAAGGATGTACCCAATACTTTAGATTAATCCGTATTCCAATCACATCCCAATAATCGCCCCCCGCGTCTCATTACTTAGATTTCATTGTTAATTTGTTGTTTTTATTTATTTGTGACTAAACACCCATTTGATATTTGACACTGTGTTACCCCCTTTTATTTACTATGTTTTTACTCGTTTAGCTACGAGTAGTTAGTACTTAATTTTATTTTTCTATAAATTATCAAAACCACTCTCTTGGGACTTGGTTCGATTATTATACTATTGCACGATCGTAGACACTTGAATTGGAAGTTGTATCACTGATTATGAAAAACATCAAAATGGCATCGCTGCCGGGGAATGGTGTTATTTGAGAATTTTTAGATGAATAGAATTTTTTTTCTTCTTAGTTGTATATACTCGCTTAATTCTTAGTTTTGTCTAGCTTGTTTGTGTGTTGAGATAGGCTAATGAGTATACATAATGGAGATAATGGACCAATGGAGCACCTCCCAGTATAAGTGATGAGATCTAGGGATCACATCTTGAACTTCAAGCATCTAGAAGGAGAACCTTTTCATGAGTTGTGGCTGAGTTTTAAAACACTATTGATACAATGCCCAACTCATGAAGTCCCCAATTTAGTTCTACTGGAATGCTTCTCTAGAGTCTAAGTCTTGAAAATAGAGGGTTAATCGATCGACTATGCCAGGTGGTCGTGAGAAATAATCCTATGAGACCGCAGCCAAATTCCTTGACCTGGTGGCTAAAACCAACAAGGATACTGAGAAGGACCAGCAACTGATCGTTTTACTGGGTCAGATGGACAACTTGACCCGAAAGGTTGAGGAACTGAAGGTGATATCCAAAGAGAAGAGCAAATGCAGACAACCTATTGAGCAGGGAAGATCTATGGACATTGAAAATAAACGTATCAAAGATATGTTCTAACCATCTTTCAAAAGCTAAATGAGCAAGAGAGAGTGCTAGAGAAGATTAGAGAAAATGCAGAAGTGCTAAATCAGATGAGAAGTTCTCACCTTAGATCTATCCAGCTAATTGAAACTCTATTGGGTCATGTAATGCCTAATCTCCATCAGGCACAAGACAAGGGGTTGCCAAATGATGTTTTGGCTGACCCCAAAAAGTAAAATTTAGGTGCTAACCTGAGTCATGCCACGACGTTAACAAAGGCGCTATTTGCGAGGCAACCTAAAACCCTTAACTACTTTAATTTTGGTATTTTTAAAATAAAGGTGTTTTGATTTTGTTGGATCGGGGAATAAAAGGTTTGTGAAAAGTACACGATGAATTACTCAAATCCAATTAGCTGGATAGTGTTCATCTTTCCCGCTAAGTTTTACAGACCCTTAGTCAAAGTGAGGATCCAAACAGTGATCTTTGTAGTGGTTGCCAATCTAGTCGACAAAACCATAGGATTTAATTTTCAACCTTTTTACATACCCCCTCACTCTTGATTCTCGCAAAATCGCACCTACTTAGTCTCTTCCGAATTTTTGCAACTTGTAAGTATTTTAGCTACTTGAGTAGTGCTTAGATGTGTGATAACCTGCTGCTAAGCATCACAGTCTCGATCTAATCTATCTAAAAGGTTGTCTCTCCAAATCCTGCATTTAATTGTGATATGTCTGCTCTCATTTCAAGTAATTTTGTCCTATGTCGTGTGATGTGCCTTTTTGATGAATTTAGACTATTTAGCGTGCTAAGGCGAGCTCGCCGAATCACTTGGTGATTCACCAAATTATCCCATTTTGCCTTTAACCTCATGCTGCTTGTAATCAGTGTTCTGTAACTTTTGGTCAAAAATATTGATCGCCAAAATCATTCGGCGATTCATCGATCTATTTGGCGAGTCCTTCTACAATTGTGTTTCTCTAAACTCAATTTAGTTGTTTTAACTTCCCCCAAATTCTTTGCAGAAATGACTAGATCTAAAGTGGCAGGAAGAAGCAAGCCACTCCAAAGTTTCAAAAGGGACTATAATGAACGAGCATGCAAATACATTGAAAAGTAAAGTGGCTAAACTTTCCACAACTTGTGAAAAAGGGAAAGGAAAACACAAAGCCCTTGAGTTATCAGATGTAAGCACTGAACATAATAGCTTTTATAAAAATGACTCGAATAAATCTAAAAGCGAAGGTGTGGGTGGGTTCTGATGAGAATGATCTGTCAATAGCACAGAGGGTTGAGCAGCGAATTAAGAAGTTGAATGATTCATCTAGGGCCAGGACTTCCCATCCTACAATTACTACACCTCCAAATCGAGCGACAATGGTATGAGTACCTCCAGTACAAGGTCCTCAGCCTAAATCAATGAATGGAGTAAAGTCTGAGGGGCTGAGGACAATTCTGGAAGAAAAGTGTCAGTCCATAAACGGGGTTATAGATAGATACCTAGAGATAATGGAGTATCTGAGATACCACAAATTCCAAATCTTCACCAAACGCCCTTATTTTCCAAGTTGGGTAGGAGAGTTCTACAGTGCATATAGTGCACTAATACCCCAGCAAAAGCAACTAGCAGCAGCCTTCAAAGAAGTTGGATATGTGGTTGTCAGAGGCAGGAGAGTGAAGTGTGATAATGAGAAAATCAATGCAGTCTTGGGCATGCCCACAAATATTGGGGATCATTCCCAGTACTTGATCAGAACAAAGAAGTTGGATGAGAGGAAAGAGTGGATAACCCCACTAATTGCAGATGAAACTCCAAAGTAGGCGGCGGAAGGACTTCCGATTGAAAAGAAAGAACTAAACATAGCCGTAAGGTTCTAGTTCGGTTTTATCAGCAGCACAATTATGCCATCCCAAAATGAGTCGAACATTTATTTTAATTTTCACTATAGTATAGTACTTTTTGCTCTAAGTGAGAGAGTTTTGGAGACTTGAAGGAGATGAGGGTTTTCATCTTCAAGATTTGGAGTTGGGTCTCTTAGATTCTTCATTCTTGGCATGTAACAAGAGTTAAATCTTCATACCCATTTGACTGCAAACTCTTTTAGGTATAAATTTATATCTCTTGATGTGTCGCTAAAAACCCTAATTCTTGGAGTGTGATTTAGCGAATATGGGTTAAGATATTTGTTAGGTCTTGCTTGCTGATAGTTTATTTATAGTTTAATTGTGGTTTCGTTTACTGGTTTTGTTTGAATCTAATGAATTTGTAGTGGCAATACAATTTTATTTATGTGTTCTCGTCTTGCTCGAGAGAGAGGTCATAAAACTAAGACAACTAAATTGATGGCCTAAGGAGTGGGTCGACATGAGGTTCAACCTGAGAGGGTGAGCCCTAGTCCCATATCCTAACACTCAGCTCGAGAGAGTGAGTGGGGTAAGGCATAGGGTGGCCTTCATGCGGCAAATTAGTGTCTGAGAGGAACGCATTTAAAATGGGGTAAGTTGCTCGAGAGATAACTTATTCCCACATAAAGCTTAGCTTAGTCACTATTACTCTATAACTTTTCTATCAAAAGCATGTACCCAATACTTTAGATTAACTCATATTTCGGTCACATCCCAAGAATCCCCCATCTCATTACTTAGATTCCATTGTTAATTTTCTATTTTTATTTATTTGTGAAAAAACCCCCATTTGATATTTGACATTTTTTGTCACCCCCTTTTATTTACTATGTTTTTACTCGTTAATGTCTTTAGCTACGACTAGCTAGAACTTGATTTTATTTTTTTATAAATTCTCAAAACCACTCTCTTGGGACGACCCCAACCCTTGGTTGGGTTATTATACTATTGAACAATCGTAGACACTTGAATTTGAAGTTCTGTCATTGATTACGAAAAACATCAATACTCACCTCCATGCCCAACATTAGAGAATAAGGGTAGTCACCTTTTACTCTCCTTTAAGGAATATGAGGAATTGCCTCATATCCTTCTCATTTAGAGGTCGTGGGTAATCACCTCTAGATTCATCAATTTCTTAGTCTTTTAATCTAGATTCATTTTAGGTGAGCAATCCTTTCAACCTAGAATCATTTAATGTGAGAACACTTTTCACATTCATACTTAAGCAATTCAAGTGGTAACTATCCCTTCCACAACAATTACATCAATAGTCAACAATTCATCATATATGCTTTACTCTCAAAGAAATACTCATCATAATCATCCTACATGCTTCACTCTCAAAGCAATTCCTAATGAATCTCATTGATCCTATAAGAATACATCTAATCCCACAAATTCTACTTTCTTGGATCAAACCCACTTATATCGCAGTCATCTTAGAAACATGGGTTAAGCATGGGTACATACAAATTAATCCTAAAAACATGTATTCCACTCAATTCAAGCATAAACAATCATAACCCCAATCATTTGGATCGACATTCATCAAGACACACAACATTAGAAGAAAACCCTAACTCAAATTGGGGAATTTCTACTTTTCAATTGAGAAATCTTAGGGGATCCATGGATGAAAGGATTCCACGGATGAAAATAAAGCCCAAAAATGCTTGAGGAATGAACACTTCACCTTCACCCTAGCTTCAACTCTTTGTTCTTGTTCAAGTTCTAGAGAGAAAAATATTTGAGAGGAAGAATTTTGTTTTTCTTTTGGGGTTTGAGAATAATAACTTGAATGGGTGAGTTTTAGGGTTAGAATAACTTAAATAGGGGTCCTAGTCTTGGGTGAAATGACATTTCTTTGATTCACTTAAAATCGGAAAAGACCCAAAAATCCTTGAACTAAATTTTGTCAAACCACCTTCACGAGCTATCAAGCCTCCCACGAGCCGTAATGGCAGTCGTGGTCCTTGACCAGTGGCTTGGCTTGCCATCACTTAACCTCCCAAACTCAAATATTGACGGCGAACCCGCCCACGGCCCGTCAAGGCCTTCACTAGCCGTCAAGTTGCTCGTATAAAGGGTCTCATTTTTGGGTAGTTTCGAGTAGCTACTACTTAGCTCACCATGCCCAAACTCACCACCCATGTTACCCACCACGAGGTGTCATGGTATTCATGGGAGGTGAGCACAACATGGTTAGCTACTATGAGCTATCATGGGCAGCATCACGGCTCGTGGTGCCCTTCATGGCCTGTATGGGTCCTCGTGAAGGTTTCCCAAGCTCACATCTTTGGTTGTTGGCCTCTCACTTAACCCCTCACTTAGACTACTAGATTCCGAGGCTTTACAAGGTGGGCCCATGGACTGTAGGCCCCCACTCTTGATGGAGGTCAGTAGTTATTTTTAGAAGGGTTTTTGGGTCTCTTTCAAATTATTCTAACCCAATACTATGTCATTTTAGGGTTACAAGTTTATTTATGTGTTAGGGTTTACTCAATCTCACGGGTTCTTATCAATTATGATTTAAATTATTGTTTTATGTCTTTTGATGCATGAATTATGACAATTGCATGATTTTAAGTGGAATTCTCATGAACCCGTGTGAAATCCATGATTTCTAAGCCATGATAATATGAATAAAATTTTGAACTATGAAAGATGAATTTATGAAGATGTGCATCTTCTTTATGAAATTGATAAAGATAATTTAAGGATGCTTTGAGAGTGAAGTATCAATGTTGTTGTTGTTGTTGTTTTGAAAATATTTCTCACATACTACTCAAACATGAATGTGAAAGGGTTTTCTCACAAAAAGGATTCATATGGTTGAAAGGGTTTTTCACCTAAGATGAATCAAAGTTAAGGAGTTGTTCTAATGATAAGACAAGCGATGAATACTCATGTCTCATGAATGTTAATATAAGTTTAGACTAATGACTATTCCGTGGGATTTATGCTTAGCACCTAGTGGACAAGTGGTGACTACTCGTGTCCCATAAACTACGTTCCATCATAGGTTTGCCTTAAATAGACATTAGCTAGTTGATCCACATAAGCTAGAAGTTCATGGTTCTTACCTTGGAAAGTGAGGACACCCCTTTTCGGTGTAGGGTAGACACCCAATACCATGTTATAGCTCACATGGTCTAAATGTCGGTTAAAGGTAAATATCCCACAATAATGAAAAAATATTACTTCTAGAAGTATCTCAAAAGTGATTTAAAGATGCTTAGCTTGCATTGACCATGCTTATATTTATGTTTTCTATCCCCTTTATCTTATGATTTAGTTTGTTTTTTGCATGTCATGGAAAGTCATTTTTAGAATGATTTCTTAACCCTTATGCATTGCTACCATACTTGGTACATTCCATGTACATTGCATACTCTTTCCTACATTGTCTCACTAATGTAGGGTCAGACTCTCCCATTCCGCATCTCCATGGCTAGTGATCGCATTAGTAGATTTGAAGATTGGTGAGTCCTCATGTTCTGAGGACCGAACACTCTATTTCTTATTGTCTTTAACTTTTCATATTATATGTGATGTGTTGGTTACATCCCAATCACTCTTAATGTACTAGATGGCTTTGAGACTATGTTAGATTTTCTGCTTCGATTTCTTGTCAAACGTTTTATGATATAAACTATCTTTTGAACTCTTTAATTCTATTATCTTGAATTATGTATGCTAAGTGGATTGTTTAGGGCCTCACGAGGTCGTCTACTCCATGTCACGTCTAGGGTTTGCTTTGGGTCATGACACTATTGCACTTGTAAGAATTGCAAAAAAAACCTGCAAGTGTTTATTGGAATAAGGATATCAATCAACTGTAAAGTGCAACTCAATATAGGAGAAGAAGGATGGCCAAGACGCAATGCCATTGTTAAACAGTGAAGAGGTCCGTGGAATTGGCAAATGGTGGAGAGGAAGTTTATGTTGCATGAGATAATAATGGGCCACTCTTAAAGACAATCCTTAGGCTTTCCCACTGCCAAAGCTTTCTTCGTGCAGTAATCCTTCACAACAAATAAAAAGGGTGAGAATTTAACAATAACATTATTCAATGAGCATAATTGATAATCAGAAGTAAGATTCTTTTTAATTTGAGGGATACAAAGAACATTATTAATAAATAAAGGCCTTGAACGAGGAGGTAAAGAATTAGAGCCACAATGTGTCACTGCCAAATTTTTACCATTACTCAATATCACATATTCACCATCATAGTCAGAATGAATTGATAAGTTTTGAAGATCTGCAGTCACATGGTGAGATGCACCAGAGTCTACCAACCAATCAGGATTATTTGGAATGTAGGTTTGAGCAAAATGTGCTCTCGAAGGAGCCCTTGAGTTCCTAGTAGTTGAAGAACTCGAGCCACCCATGGAAGGTGGCTTAGACAAGGGAAATAACTTTCAACATTGTTTCACTGTATGAACATTATTGTCACAATATTGACATATCACACTAGAACCATATCTCTGATTCTTTGAGTACAAAATTGATTTGCCATTGATTCGAGATAGGTTAGCCTCTAGAAGAAAGGAAACGATTTGTGTGGTTGATGTGTCTACATCATCTTCCATCGTGAGAATTATAATTTGCTGTTATTGGAGCAGAGATGGAGGAAGATTCATGTATAACAATGCACTCATGATCATAAATATTTTTATGGATTTCGTCAAAAAAGAGAGGAGTTTCTTGTGAACGAATCTCTTCAGTGACCATATTATATTCCGAGGGGAGTCCATTAAGAACATGAATCATAACATCAAACATTGTTAGATTTGCTCTAGTAGCACTCAAAGTTGTAACAAGTTGCTTCACTTGTTGAAGGTACATAGCCATAGATTTAGTACCTTTATTCATTTGTGTCAAAGACTCCTTGAGTGTGAGCATACATATTATGGATAGTCATTCACACATCATTCGAAGTTGCATCGTAAAGCACATACGTTGCTACCTCTAAAGTGAGAGAGGCTGCAAGTGCACTTCAGAGCAATTTATCTTGTCAGACCCAATACAAAGATTTTAGATATAGTTCTGTAGGAGGAAAAACAACATATGAGGTGAAGTTGTATCCAATCAAGATAGAACGCCATTGAGAGTACCAAAGTTGGTAATTAGAAGACTGTCAAGACCTAGGGGTACACCCTAGACGTAACATGGCGTACAAGACCCCGAGAGGCATCCTACAAGCCACTTAACATAAGATAACATAAAGTAATAGAAAATGGTACCGAAATTTAAAACATTTTCCATACAATCAAAGTACTTTATAAAATGAAGCCGAAGTCTTTAACACTTTCTCAAACCATCTAAAGCATGAATAGTCTTTGGGACGCAGCCTATACAAAAGTTCTAACATAAAACTGAAAGACATTAAGGAAAGGTGCTCAAGTCCTCGATGCTATGAGATCTCAAAAAATCATCAATCCTTGCTCTACTATGAACCTAGCCACGGGGATGGAAGTCAATATCACTGGACCCTACATTTGATAAAAATGTAGGCAAGAGTATGTGTTAGTACAAAATGTACTAAATATGATGGCTAGCATAAATCATCAACATAAACATAATGTAGTCATTAGTCAACATAAGACATAGACCATGATCATAAGAGATAACAACATAAGTAATAAGCATATTCAACGCAAATAAAACATCATATCATAAGAGGACCACTTCTCAAGTAACCTCAACTTTACTCATTACATAAGTCATCACCTCTATTCATACATATCAAGGAAAGCAACTCTAGCAACAATCCAGCTAAGCTTACATCATACAAGCAAATCTCATAATATAGCATACTTACGATACTTCCTTGAAGTAACGTTGCTTCATCATACACATACTACTTTAGTTAGGGACTAGTCCCTTTTTAGTCATTCTTACTATTCATGGATCAATACTTCTTTACGAGTCCCGTATAAGTCATCACACAGGAATGGTTACGATTTACCAATTCAAGGTTATCGAGGAAAATCACCTTTGCTAGACCAAGCTATCTTGGGAAGCACACTATCATGCAAGTCCAAGCTAATCAAGGAAGGGTACTATTGCTCAATCCAAGCTATCATGAAATGGTATGGCCTCACCAAGTCAAGCTATCTTGCAAGCATTTTCTAATGCTAGTTCAAGCTACATTGGAAGGGTACGATTTCTCAATCCAAGGCTATCCATGAGTTCTACTATCTCAAGCTACCATACTTGGTCTTGTCTTACCAAGTGAAGCTATTCATGAAGGTATATCAGATCTCTACTTCAAGCTAACTAGTTCATATATGCTTTAATTCATTTTAGGTGAGCAACTCTTTCCAACCTAGAATCATTCTATGTGAGAAAACCTTTCACATGAATGTTCCTATGTGTTCATGAGAATGTCCTTTCAAGCAACACAACATCAATCTCATAATCATTGACACTTTACTCTCCAAGTGTTCTTAGAGCATTTACGTAGGTTCTATAAGACATGGATGATCTCATACATTCATAATATAGGGTATGTGGGTAAATCCTTCCACAAAAATCCTATTGTCATGGCCCGAGTCGACACCCAGAAGCGACACGGCGTACTGAACCCCGAAGGGGTCTTATACAAGCCTCATAACATTCATAACATAAGATACTTAGAAATGGTGTGAAATTTAAAACTTTTCTTTTTATAAATCCAACAACAAGAGACATTAAAAACAAGTGAAAGTCTATCATCTCACATGGCCATCTAAACAACATACTTAAAACAAAATAGGGTCACGACCCTTTACAATCGAAATCTTAACAATAGTCTATTACATGAAAAGGAAGGAACATCCAAACACTTGTCCTCGATCTATGAGGACATACCACTTAGTCTTGGGGAACTCAAGTCCAAGCTTCACTAGAGAAAACCACTCAATTGTCGGAACCTACACTTGTAATAAACATAGAAGAAGAATGGGGTTAGCACAATTAAGTACTCAGTATGATAGCCATGCAAAAATATGCTTCAACCGGACATTTTCTTTGAAAGGCATGATATATGCCATTTTGATAAAACTTCATGATAATAAACATAAGAGGTATAATATTCAACCACAACCAACATTCAAGTCATTTAACCACATTAGGACATAATCACGTATAACCCCTCTACCTTCACATTAAGCCTTCACCCCAAGTAACCCTCAATCTATACTTTGTGCAATGTATGGGTAGCGTCACATACCACCATCCACACCAAAGTACCACCTCAAGGTCACCAAAAGTGAACTTACCATTCAACATTAACATCATTACACAATACTAGTACACAAGAGACGTAAACATTACACAAGTCATATCAACACATAAGGACCATCACCTAAGACAACTCTAAGTCATACTTGTGCAATGTGCAAGTAGCATCCCATACTACTACTCACACTAAGTACTCCTTTGAAGTCACCATAGGCAAGACACATTCATATTCATTAAGTCATGACAAGAAAGTAACTCATGATACAATCCAAGTATAGCTTGCATCTTTACATTTAAGCATATAAGAGTCAACATTCTTCATTAGCTTCAGTTCATTAGTAGCACCTTCATTCATTGGACTTTAGATCAACATTCTCATTAACATCATCATAAGAGCACATTCATTACACTTAACATTATAAAGGAACACACCACAACCTCTCTCAAAGCCTACATATGCAATGCATAGATGGCGTCCCATACCACCACCCACACTAAGTAGTGCATTTTTAAGAAGCCATAGTTCATTAAAATCCTTTGTGGGGGTAAGCCTTAACCGACATAGATCATGTGAGCCATTCATGGAATCCCGGTGTGACCCTCACCGGATAAGTGATTCCTAAATGCCTAAGGTAGGACCATTGTTTTATAGCTTAAGTAGATCTACTCGCTAGACCTATATGGGCACATAGTTATGGGATAGGGAGATTGCTACTAGATACCCTGCCTCAACTCACGGATAAGCATCCATCTCAAGAGATTGTTATTAGATACCCCGCCTCAACTCCCGAATGAGCATATATCTCAATTCATATCCACTCGGTGCTTAGCATTATTCCTCATGGAGTACATTACATTCATTACATTAGTTCACTATAGGATGAGAGATTTTTACTAGATACCCCGCGTCAACTCATGGATGAGTATCCATATCAAATCCAACATTCATTAAAATGGGATGTAGGGATTGTTACTAGATACTCCGCCTCAACTCTCAGATGAGCATCCATCCCATCCCAACATTCATTCATTGGAAAGCTTATAGATTCAAAGATGAGAATAGCCTTTCACCTAAGAATCCCCTTATTGTGAGAAAGTCCTTTCACACTTTTCATTATCATTTATTAGAGTACAATTGAGAATAGCCTTTCAATTAACCCATCATCATTAACATGATCATAGAACTTCATTCATAAGTGTGTCTATGAGAATCACCTTTCACATATAGCCTCATCATTCATAGGTGTTAATTGAGAAATAACATTCAATCATAACACACTTACATTCTAAACATGCTCATTATACATTCATTGAAATCACACACATATACTTTACATCATGATCATTCATAGATCCTTCACATATAGAGGTACAATGAATAACCGTCCATACCCTTAAAAGATCATAAAAGGAATATACCATTTAGCCCCTACTAAGGCCGAACCCAAACCAGAATCATAGGTGTGACTCACACCCTAGATTCATGGACCATGAGTCCACTAACAGACCGTGTTGTTGGTTCGTGGTCTGGGGCTGCTTCTTGGTTCATGGGGGTCTGACCTATGGAGGTCATCCACGGATAGTGGATGGACCTACGGGGCATAGACCCCTTTCGTGGTTCACCTCATTTTGGCTAACTTCAAGGTTCTTTGGGGTCTTGGGGGTTGACTAAGGGTCCTCCTCAAGGATCCCTAGGGTGGTCCTTGGGGAATCGTAGCTTGACGTTTACCCCCTAAGCCCCTCAACCATAGCTTAGGACAACATTAAACCACCTCAAACCTCATGACAAACTCACACACTCACTAGTTAGGCTCTAGTTTCACTTATTCAATTTACGATCATTACATTATCCCCCACTTAGATACATTCGTCCTCAAATGAAACTTTAAACACCTTAAGGGGTCAACAACTGAAGAATAGTAGCCCATCATGCATGCAACATCATAAACAATGCACAAAACTAGGAGGAAACATCAACTCCACATCAAAAGCTCAAACAAACTCCATGCAACTCAAGAAAGTAGGAACTACATCTACAAACTCATTATGCAACATAACTTTAACATTTTTCATTACCTTGGAGGAATTACCTTCTCCAACTCATATCATGCTCATCAAAACATCATTACGCACATTATGCAACTTTTTCATAAAAGCACATTTAGGCATGTTCAACAATCAACCTCATGAAGCATATATACAACTCATACTAAATGTATATCAACAAGAGGAACATAATTTCTGAAAACTCATTTTCTCATATAAACAAGAATTCAACTAGAAAATGCACAACATAAGGAGAACATGGCAACACATTTCACAATTGACTCCACAACATGAAACAAGCTATAAGGAACTCTTGGTCTCAAGCTTGAATAAGAATAGAAGGAAAGAGATAGGAATATCAAAACTCTCAACAACCTTACTATTCAACATACTATCCCACACTTAGAAGAAAACCCAACTAAGGCTAACATGAAAAAAACATAGGAACCTCAATACAACATTCACAACTTATAAGGAACTATCACTTACCGATACTTTTAAACTAGGAAGGTCCTCATTAAGCAACTCTTGCTCACAAACAACCTTACCAACACCACTCAAGGTCGCAGATGAGTCCATCACACCAAGTCTAAACTCCTCAAACTCACTACACCTCTTAAGGTGAGAACATCAAGAAAACCTAACTCATGAACTTCAAAGCACCCAACGACCTTGCTATCTAGGCACATTATCTCCAATTTGGGAGTAAACATATACAAACTCCTTTAAATATCACTTCTTTCCATTCTAAGGTCAGAGCAAAAGATCACTAAAACTTCACACTCATCACATAAGATGATTCTAAACAAGGGGAATTACACTTCTACTCCTCTTAGAGAAGTCTACTCACTTCACACATCTAGGCATTTCTAAAACACCACATATCATCAACTCTTTTAAAATACCTCAAAACTCATCATAACTAAGCCGTGTTCTACCATCACCTAAGCATAACCATAACACAACCCATTTATACTAAAGACAACATCACAATCTATCACCTCAAATCTAACAAGTCACATAGCCATAATTGGCATCACAACCAACCTTCCTCCCTCACTCCTTCTAGCATAAGTCCTTCAAGTGGTCATATCCTAAAGACCATCGGATAAGGAATAAGAGAAAGAAATTCTAGAGTTAAACTCGATGGCACGACTTGAAGAATATGAAAGAAGTGTAACTTCCTAACCTCCTATAGCCTCTCGCTCATACATGTGTCGCGACTCACACTGATGAACAAGACTCTACTAGATGTGGCTTGTGAGACATCAACCTAAAAATCACTCCCAAAACCTTGTGCTCTGATACCATGTTTATCATGACCCGAGTTTACACCCCACAAGAAACACAGTGTAATCGACCCCAAAAGGGTCTTCTACAAGCCTTATAGCATTCATAACATAAGATACTTAGAAATAGTGTAGACTTTCAAACTTTTCTTATATAAATCGAACAACAAGAGACATTAAAAATAAGCGAAAGTCTATCGTCTCACATGTCCATCTAAACAACATGGTTAAAACAAAATAGGGTCACGGCCCTTTACAATCAAAATCTTAACAATAGTTTATTACATGAAAAGGAAGGAACATCTAAACACTTGTCCTCAATCTATGAGGAAATACCACTTAGTCTTAGGGAACTCATGTCTAAGCTTCACTAGAGAAAACCACTCAATTGTCAGAACCTACATAGAAGAAGAAAAGGGTTAGCACAACTAAGTACTAAGTATGACAGCCATTCAAAAACATGCTAAAAACTTGTACATTTTCTTTGAAAGTCATGATATATTCCATTTTGATAAAACTTCATGAACATAAGCATAAGAGGCATAATATTCAACCACAACCAACATTCAAGTCATTTAACCACATTAGGACATAATCACATATAACCCCTTTACCTTCACATTAAGCCTTCACCCCAAGTAACCCTCAAGCTATACTTTGTGCAATGTATGGGTAGCATCCCATACCATCATCCACACCAAAGTACCACCTCAAGGTCACCAAAAGTGAACTTACCATTCAACATTTCCATCCTTACACAATACTAATACACAAGAGACAAAAACATTACACAAGTCATATCAATACATAAGGACCATCACCTAAGACAACTCTAAGTCATACTTTTGCATTGTGCAAGTTGCATCACATACTACTACTCACACTAAGTACTTCTTTGAAGTCACCATAGGCAAGGCACATTCATATGAATTAAGTCATAACAAGGAAGTAACTCTTGATACAACCCAAGTATAGTATGCATCTTTACATTTAAGCATATAAGAGTCAACATTCTTCATTAACTTCATTTCATTAAGAGCACCCTCATTCATTGGACATTAGATCCACATTCTCATTAAACATCATCATAAGAGCACAATCATTACACTTAACATTGTAAAGGAACACACCACAACCTCTCTCCAAGCCTACTAGTGCGACGCATAGATGGCGTCTCATACCACAACCCACACTAAATAGTGCATTCTTAAGAAGCCATTTTTCATTAAAATTCTTTGCGGTGGTAAGCATTAACCAAAATAGACCATGTGAGCAATTCATAGAATCTCGGTGTCACCCTCACCGGATAAAAGATTCCTTCTTGCTTAAGGTAGGACCATTGTTTTATAGTTTAAGTAGATCCACTAGCTAGACCTATGTGGGCACATAGTTATGGTATAGGGAGATTGCTACTAGATACCCTTCCTCAACTCACGGATGAGCATCCATCTCAAGAGATTGTTACTAGATACCCTGTATTTACTCTCGAATAAGCATCCATCTTAATTCATATCCACTTAGTGCTTAGCATTATTCCCCACGAAGTACATTACATTCATTATATTAGTTCATTATGGGATGAGTGATTGTTACTACATACCCCGCCTCAACTCATGGATGAGTATCCATCTCAAACCCAACATTCATAAAAATAGGATGTAGGGACTGTTACTAGATATTCTGCCTCAACTCCGGAATGAGCATCCATCCCATACAAACATTCATTCATTGGAAAGCTCATAGATTCAAAGATGAGAATATCCTTTCACCTAAGAATCCCTTTGTTTTGAGAAAGTACTTTCACAACAAGTCATTATCGTTTATTAGAGTACAATTGAGAATAGCCTTTCAATTAACCCATCATCATTAACATTTTCATAGGAACTTCATTCATTAGTCATTCATGAGTGTGTGTATGTATGTGAGAATCACCTTTCACATATAGCCTCATCAATCATATGTGTTAATTGAGAAATAACATTTAATAATAACACACTTACATTCTAAGCATGCTCATTATACATTCACTGATATCACACACATATACTTTACATCATGGTCATTCATATATAGAGGTACAAGGAAGATATCAATCAATTCAATACCACAATATACATAGCAAGTAAACATCTCCACCTTTCAAGTGGATCAATAGATCAAGCACAATTCTACTTTAGTATGTAATTTGATCATAGCATTCCCTTCAAGGCTAAGAACCAACATCAATCCATAAATCCAAGATACTACAAAAGATAATGAAATTGATATGATTCAATCACTTAATTCAATATAAGCAACAACAATTCAACATACTTGCATAATCAATCAACTCCAAATCACAAATCACAATTTAGGAAATTGGGGGAAATCATGGGTTCTAGGAAGAAATCATATTAATTCATCTTTAGATCCACAATTCATTCATAAACCAATGCAATAAAGCCTTTGGAAATCATTTAGAATCGAACCCATGCCTAGATTGAAAACTAGGGTTTTAGAGAAAACATTGGAGACATGGAATCACTTTTGAGATTGGCTCCTTGAAATAAACTAAATCAAGGATGAAGACCACCATATATATTGAGAAGAATTCCATGAAAATCATTTGAAATACTTGAAGATTTGACCTTGAGAGCTTGAAGTCTTCACCTCCAATGGAGGTTTCTAGAGAGAGAACTTTTGGAGGGGAGGGAAGGTTTTGATATGAGATTTTCAAATAATGAGGTCTAAATGTATTTTAATTCTTTTAAAATATCTTAATAAACCTAAAATAACCGTCCATACCCTTAAAAGATCATAAAAGGAATTTACCACTTAGCCCCTACTAAAGTAGAACCCAAACCAGAATCATAGGTGTGACTCACTCCCTAGACTCACGGACCGTGAGTCCACTAACGGACCGTTCTATTGGTCCGTAGTTTGGGGCTGCAGCTTGTTTCATGCGGGTCTGACCCACGGACAGTGGATGAACCTACGGGGCGTGGATCCCTTCCGTGGTTCACTCTATTTTTGCCAACTTCAAGGTTCTTTGGGGTCTTGGGGGTTAGACTAGGGTGGTCCTTGGGGAGTGGTACCTTGACAAACTAACCACTAAACCCCTCAAACATAGCTTGGGACAATATTAAACCACCTCAAACCTATGACAAACTCACACACTCACTAGTTAGGCTCTAGTTTAACTTATTCGATTTATTGGTCATTACATCTATGTACAATATAAATTAATCATATAAGCATTACTCTCAAAGCTTTATCATTCTTAGTTCTATATTATTAGCTTTACTCTAAGAGCCCTAATCATTGTAAATCATCATATATGCCTTGATCTTAAGACAACTTTATCCTCAAAGCCCACAAGTCATAATTCATCACATATACTTTGATTTTGATCAATTCAAGTCTATATGCTTTACTCTTAACCAATTCATATCTATGTTCTCTAATATCAAGCAATCTATAATGTAATTCATCAATCCTAGAAGATCACATCTAGGCCATAAATTTCCCCTTTCATGGCATAACCCAACTATATCAAATTTGTCACGACCCAAGCCTAAGGCCTAGACGTGACATGGCGAATGAGGAACCCGAAGGAACCCCAAACAAGCCTCTCAAACTTGTCATCACACTTCATCGGTCGCGGAAGTACATTCAACATTAAATAACGGAAATTAGGGGCTAAGGGCAAACCATTTCAAAATAACATCATAGAATAAGAGTCAAGCTAATTTACAAAATACTTGTCCAACGCACACCTCTATATGCATAGATAGGACGGGGGCCATGACATACTACCGGCTCCCCTCATAGTCAAAATACAATTGCAAGCTAAAGTCTCAAAACATAGGAGTAGGAAACATAACATAGCCCTCGAATCATTGAGGACTCACCAACAAACTCGAATAAGCACTGTACTAGCCACGTGGATGGACAGAAGGATCAAGAGTAGCTCTGGTCCCTACATGGTGACATCATGTAGGCAAAATATGTGTTAGTACTTTGGAATGTACTAAGTATGCGGGGTGCAATACAACAATAGACAAGGACACAATCGAAATGCAAGAAATAGTTCCATAGGCATAATGAATAACAATATGAGGATGCATGATCAAAGTGAAGTCAAAACATGTTTAAGTAAATCTATACTAATAGAAGATATCATATGTGTGTGCATGATCCAACCAATCTATAACCCCAACTTAGGATGGGGGATGCCGTTCACACCCGAACACCCTGGTGGCAAGGTATAAACCTCTCACATGGTTGATGTTGGTCACACCCCAAGCATCCTAGGTGGTGAGAAATTGTCACGACCCAAGCCTAGGGCTTAGACGTGACCGGCGAATGGGGAACCCGAGGGAACCCCAAACAAGCCTCATAGCATATCATTACACATCCTTGGTCGCGGAAGGAATTAAAATGACCATAAGCGATAAGCATAATCAACGGGAACTTGCGACTAAGGGAGCAAGAGAAAAAGAGAATAATACATAAATACCATAGATGAGTCAAGCTCAAACATAATACACAACTTGTCCAACACCACCTCTAAACATGGATACTTAGCGGGGGCCGAGACAAACTACTGGGCTCACCCTCATAGTCAAAATATAATTAAAAAGTAAAAGTCTTATACATAGCATGAGATCATAAGCAACGTCCCCGGGATGGAGGACTCACCAATAAGCTCGCTAGAAAATCGAATTAGCCACGCGGAGAAGGATGGTCAGACGGTGCTCCGGTCCCTACATGGTGACATCATGTAGGCATAGAGTATGCATTAGTACATTTGAATGTACTAAGTATATGGGATGCAATCCAATGCAACAATGGATGGACATCATAGGAAAAATGCATAATCGTACCCAATAGATAGCATATTAATGAGATGATATGTATAATGATGCATATATAAAAATCATATTTAGTAGGGCATAGTATATGTGTAGTGAGTGACCATCAATATAGTATTTCCAAGGGCTACCACCCCCTTGGAGAGGCGAAAGAGGTACAAACCCCTCAATGTGGTTACCTGGGCCTACCACCCCCCGAGCTAGGGACCAAGATACAAACCCCTCGATATGGTTATACGGGCCTACTACCTCCCGTACTAGGCAACCAATGTACCAATCCCTCGATATGGTTATACGGGCCTACTACCCCCCGTACTAGGCAACCAAGGTACCAACCCCTCGATACGGTTACGCGGGCCTACAACCCCCCGAGCTAGGCTTGGTCGACTCACACACTATATAGAGAAAATCATATACATGTATCCATTTCATCATCATTTCAATATTTATATAATCATCCGACTCATAGGACGTACATTGAACCTTTCATTTCATAAGAATCCTATAAATGACATTTTATCAAACATATGGTGGGCTACTTGTTCATGTAATAAAATCATGTGTTTCAAGAGTGCTAAGTCCCACCAATTTCAAAATCCATATAAAACAGCCCACCAACAACGTACATATATATATACATATATAACAACCTTCATAATTTGATCATGGAGGCATGAAAACCATAAACATCACATAATAATACCATTTCATGATAATATGCAAGATAGACCTTAATAGGGTGTGTTGTAGTGATTCCATACTCAAGAGTTCATAAATAAACATAAGGACCTATAAACTTGAAGTAGTAATAGAGGATAAATGGTTGGACTTGTGGAAAGGAAGGTTTCCACAATCAAACCAACATACCTCAACTTTGGAGAATTCTTGATGAAGATTGGAATGGAGAATTGCTTGAGATTGAATCTTGAATCCGGAATTAAAGCTTGGAATTCTTGAATTTGGTGGATGATCTTGGTGGAATTTTTGAAGAGGGTTTAGAGAGTGTTTTTGAGTGTTTTGAAGTTAAATGACTAAGTATGGATATGTCCCCTTTTTATAAAAAAAACGTTCCAACACTTAGAAATAAAATGAGGCGGGTGAACAGTGTTTTCGGTTACTGGAAATTGCATTTTCTGCCGGACAGATTTTACGAAAATGGGCATAACTTCTTTGTCCGAACTCCGAATGAGGTGAAACAAATTGCGTTGAAAAGCTAACTCACAGAGCTTTAATTTTGATAGTTTGATCTCCTTCCAGTTCCTTGTGTGCTAAGAGATATGCCCCTTTAAAGTTGACCCTCAAAATCGCATTTTTGCGATTTTTTTATTTTGATACGGTTGCTCTAAAATTCGGGTTAGACCCATATCCCACTCAATTTGACCCCCTGAATAAGAATATGAAGTCGAATTTCCGAAATGATGCACGGATTTTGAGATATATGGAAATTCCAATTTTAGGTGTTTTCGAAGCACATTTTCGAGCATTTTTGAGGTCGTGTCAAATATAAACCTCTCACATGGTTGATATTGGTCACACCCCAAGCATCCTAGGTGGTGAGATATAAACCTCTCACATGGTTGATGTTGGTCACATCCCAAGCATCCTAGGTGGTGAGATATAAACCCCTCACATGGTTATCCGGTTCTTTTCCCCCGGACCGGGCATGGTCATGCAACACTTTATATAGAAAATTCCCATTAGGCTCTAATGCAATCTCTTGTATGGAATGAACATATACACAAGCTTAGTTTGTCATCAACACATCTCTGGA
Source organism: Solanum commersonii (assembly GCA_029007595.1). Taxonomy (NCBI): domain Eukaryota; kingdom Viridiplantae; phylum Streptophyta; class Magnoliopsida; order Solanales; family Solanaceae; genus Solanum; species Solanum commersonii. Next base: position 61,129 of record JAJTWQ010000322.1, read on the forward strand.
ATGCCACACATCTCATAACTCAAGCCCTAAAGCATCATTTCATCAATTCTCCATAATTGGACATTTTGTCAAACACCTTGAAGGCATGTAATGGGATCAAAGAGCATGGAAAATAGGGTGGTAATTATGCAGCCAAACCAGTGAACAACCTACAACAACGCCTATTAACACCCACAAGACCACATGACAAATTTCCACGTCTATTCCAAATTTAGATTCAAGTTCTAGAGTCACAACATGCTCAAAACAATCACTTTTCATGTTTAAAATTCACTTGTGCAGAAAATTTATACAAGGAACAAGACTAATTTATGAATCTCAACTTAAACCATGAATTAGTAAGTAGAATAGAGTCTAGGCACTATGGGTGGAAGGACCCATGAGTTCAACACCACATACCTTGAATTTTTATGAAGGTCTTGACAGTGTCTTCAATGGAAGCTTGGAACTTGGAGCAAGAGTCTCTTCAATCTTGAGGAAGGTTTTGGATTAGGGTTCTTGAGAGAATTTGAGAGAAAATGTGTCTAAGTATGGGAGAGGTGTTTTGGGAAATATTTTAGAAATGGGAATTGAATTAATGCTATATAGGAAATAACATATGTCATTTGGAAAAACAGAACCAACACTTAAAAAAAAAAATGAGGCGGGTGAATAGTAAATTCGGTCACTGGAATTTACATTTCCTGCACGGATAGATTTTACGAAAATGGGCATAACTTCTTCGTCCGAACTCCGAATGAGGTGAAACGAAGTGCGTTGGGTAGCTAACTCAAAGGGCTTTCCATGGATATATTATGGACCACCCAATTATTTGTGTTCTAGGAGATATGACCCTCCAAAGTAGACTTTCGAAAAAGGCTTCACTTGGAAATTTTGGATTTTGATACGGTTGCTCTAAAGTTTGGGTTAGATCCATTTCTCACTCAATTTGACCCCCTAAACAAGAATATGAAGTTGTATTTTCGAAAAATGAAATAGATTTTTAGATATAGCTAAAACAAGTTCCCGGTAACTTACGAATCACATTTTTAGGAACTTTTTGGGTCGTTTCAATATCTCCCCCTTGGGAACATTCGTCCCTGAATGTGGAAGAGACGTACAAGACAAGACTTAGTAAGAACATATCAGCCCCAACATGAATGCAAAAATTTTATTTAAACATCACTTCAAGATTTCAAAACTTAGTGTAAAGCATCCATAACTCATCAATTTAAACATATATGCACATGAATGATCTAGGGGCTGAAATGTAAGACTCAATGGAGTACAAAGGACTTGATTTAATACCTTAGGCTTGAGTGGAGTTGAATAGATAAGGATAACGTCTTTGCATGTCCGCTTCGGCCTCCCAAGTAGCACTCTCCACTTATTGATTTCTCCAAAGCACCTTAACGGAGACCACTTCTTTGTTCCTCAATCTCTTAACTTGTCTATCTAAGATTTGAACCGGGACTTCTTCATGCGTCAAATTATCTTCTACAACACCCACAACCTCAAGAGGTACAATAGCGTTAGGATCACCAACACATTTCCTCAACATCGATACATGGAATACCGGATGAACTAATTCCATCTCCTTGGGCAACCCCAACTCATAGGCTACTTTACCAACCCTTCTTCTTACCTCATAAGGACCGACATACCTAGGACTTAATTTCCCCTTCTTACCAAAATGAACCACACCTTTCATTGGAGAAACTTTCAAATAAACCCAATCACCCACTTTGAAGTCAAGACCTCTTCTCCTCACATCGGCATAAGACTTTTGAAGACTTTGGGCTGTTTTCAACCTCTCCCTAATCATCCTTACCTTCTCAAGAGCATCCATGACCAGATCCGGACCCAACAAGGCCACCTCTCCAACTTCAAACCACCCAACCGGTGATCTACACCGTCTACCTTAAAGTGCCTCAAAAGGAGCCATACCGATACTAGAATGATAACTATTGTTGTATGCAAATTCAATCAAAAGAAGATGATCATCCCAACTACCTTTCAACTCAAGATTTTAAGCTCTAAGCATATCCTCCAAGGTTTGAATTGTTCTTTCGGCTTGGCCATCCGTTTGAGGGTGGAAGGCCGTGCTAAGCTTTACCTTTGTACCAAGACCCCTTTGGAAAGATTTCTAAAAGTGAGAAGTGAATTGGGCACCACGATTCGAGATGATAGACAAGGGAATCCCATGCAACCTTACCAATTCATGAATGTACAACTTGGCATACTCTTCAGCCCCGTAAGTAGTTTTAACCGGTAGGAAATGAGTCGACTTTGTCATCCGATCAACCACCACCCAAACTGAATCAAAACCTCTTCTAGTCTTGGGCAAGCCCACTACAAAATCCATGTTGATTTCTTCCCACTTCCAAGTAGGTATCTCAATGTCTTGAGTTAGGCCACCCGGCCTTTGATGTTCGGCCTTGACTTGTTGACAACTATGGCAACCTGAAACAAATTTTGCAATGTCCTTCTTCATACCGCCACACCAATACACATCCCTCAAGTCTCTATACATCTTTGTTGACCCAGGATGAATAGAATAAAAAGAATCATAAGCCTCATCAAGGATTCTTTCCCTCACACCATCCACACAAGGAACACATAATCTACCTTGGTACCTAAGGGCACCATCTCCCCCTTGGGAGAAAACCTCCACCTTACCACTACTCACCGAAGCCTTTAATTCCACCAAAGAAGGATCAAGGTCTTGCTTGGCTATCACCTCATCAACCAAGGAAGACCTTGAACCATCAACAACAACTACTCTTCCACTATCCACCCCTTCTAACCTAACTCCCAATTTGGCCAACCGATGGACCTCCTTACCCAACTCTTTACTACCTTCCTCCACATGAGCCAAGCTACCCATGGACACTCTACTCAATGCATCCGCCACCACATTAGCTTTCCCCGGATGATAGTGAACACTCATATCATAATCCTTAAGGAACTCTAACCACCTCCTTTGTCTCAAGTTAAGATCTTTTTGCGTTAACACATATTGGAGACTCTTATGGTCGGTGAAGATATCAACATGCACCCCATACAAATAGTGACGCCAAATCTTTAAAGCAAAAACCACGACGGCCCATTCAAGATCATGGGTTGGGTAATTCTTTTCATGAACCTTAAGTTGACTAGAAGCATAGACTATAACCTTACCACTTTGCATTAACACACAACCCAAACCAATACGGGAAGCATCACAATAAACAACAAAACCTTCTAACCCATCCGGAAGTGACAAAATAGGAGCGGACACAAGCCTTTCTTTCAAAGTTTGGAAGCTTTCCTCACACTCATCCGACCACACAAATTTATCATTCTTTTGAGTCAACTTAGTCATGGGAGAAGCAAGAGAAGAAAAACCTTCCACAAATCTCCTATAATAACCCGCTAAACCCAAGAAACTCCTTATATTCGACGGGGTCAAAGGTCTTGGCCAATTTCTAATAACATCGGTCTTCTTAGGATCCACCTTAATACCATCCCTCGACACCACATGGCCTAAGAAAGCAACTTCCTTTAACCAAAACTCACACTTTTCATATTTAGCGTACAACTTCTCTTCCCTCCATCTTTGGAGTACAACCCTCAAGTGACCCATGTGCTTTTCCTCACCCCGGGAATAGATCAAGATGTCATCTATAAACACCACCACAAAAGAATCAAGGTAGGGTTTGAAGACCCTATTCATCAAATCCATAAAGATAGCCGGAGCGTTAGTCAACCCAAAAGACATCACCACAAACTCATAGTGCCCATACCTAGTACGAAAGGCCGTCTTGGGAATATCACACTCCCTTACCTTCACTTGATGATACCCGGACCGAAGATCAATCTTAGAGAAGTGACTAGCCCCATGCAATTGGTCAAATAAATTGTCAATCCTTGGAAGAGGATACCTATTCTTGATGGTGACCCTATTAAGTTGTCGATAATCAATACACATTCTAAAAGACCCATCTTTCTTCTTCACAAACAAAATCGGAGCACCCCATGGAGAATGACTAGGTCTAATAAACCCCTTCTCTAACAAATCTTTTAATTGCTCTTTCAACTCCGCCGGGGCCATACGGTAAGGGGGAATAGAAATAGGTTGAGTATCGGGAAGGAGATCTATACCAAAACCTATCTCCCTTTCGGGAGGAACACCGGGAAGGTCTTTTGGGAAGACATCTAGAAACTCATTAACAACCGGAATAGACTCAATAGGAGGGACTTTAGACTCCACATCATTGACTCTCACAATATGGTACAAGCACCCTTTGGAAATCAACCTATGGGCTTTAATGCAAGAAATGAATTTCCCCTTCACCACAACATCCCGACTCTCCCACTCAAGGACCGGTTCGTTAGGAAATCGGAACTTGACTTTACGAGTCCTACAATCAATAGAAGCAAAATATGCATGCAACCAATCCATCCCAAGAATAACATCAAAATCCACCATATTCAACTCAACAAGATCACAAGGCAACAACTTATTCAATATGCAAACCGGACAATTTCTATACACTTTTCTAGCAACAATAGAGACACCAATGGGAGTAGATACTTTATATGACTCATGCAACAATTCCGACTCGACATGAAATTTTCTAGCAACTAAGGGGGTAACAAAGGAAACGGTGGCACCCGGGTCAATCAAAGTATAAACATTAGGATCGAAGATTTGCAACATACTGATCACCACATCGAGAGTCTCATTAACACCTTGTCTACCATGCAAAGTATAAAATCGATTGTGCCTTGGGGCACCACTTTGAGAAGCACCTCTACCCAAAGGAGTAGTGTTAGTATTTCGAACCTTGTTGCGGATCTTGGGACACTCAAACCTCTTGTGACCCACTTCTCCAAATTCAAAGCAAGCACCCGAACCCTTCATGCAAGGACCACCATGCTTCCTCCCACACTTAGGGCATACATCCATAGAACCCATTTCACCTCCCCCTTGAGGTCTAGGAACATTGATAGCAAATCTCCGGTTGACATGAGGGTTTCCTCGGTCTTGATGAAATCTAGCACCTTAGGGAACCTATTCTCCAATCGGGCCCTCTTGGCCTCGTGCCCCCTTCTCTTCCTCAATTTCTCCTCCTTCATTTGCTCGGCATAAGTCATCAACCGAGACAAATCCATATCTCCAATGAGGATAGCGGACCGACACTCCTCACTAACTAAGTCAAATACACCCATCACAAATTTGTTCATCCTTGACCTAGAGTCGGCCACCAAGTGAGGTGCATACTTGGAGAGTTGGACAAATTTGAGGGCATACTCCCTCACACTCATAGCTCCTTGCTTCAAGTTCATGAACTCCACCAACTTTGCCTCCCTAAGCTCAAGAGGGAAGAAGCTATTAAGGAAAGCAAGTTTAAACTCCTCCCACAACACCACATAACCATTACCTTTCTCACCCTTCCATTGATCAAACCAAATTTGAGCAACCCCCTTGAGTTGGTAGGCCGCCAACTCTGCCTTCTCACAAGCACCGACATCCATAATGGTCAAGATTTTGCATACCTCATCGATAAACTCTTGCGGGTCCTCATCCACCTTTGAACCATGGAAGATAGGAGGGTTCATCCTCATGAAATCTCTCACCCTTTCCCTCGGGGTGGTAGCTCGAGGAGCTTGGGCTCCTTGTTGCACTTGGTTAGATACCACTTGTGCAAGCATGGTGAGTGCATCACGGAGCTCACCATTGGTGGGTGGCTCTTCCGGCGATCGGGCCCGTCTTCCACTCATGTTTGGCATGATGATCTAGCAATCCAAAGAACAAGCGTTAGGGAGGAATCACCTTATTACACTCTAAGCACGACATAAAACATGAAGAAGGGAAACCTTTCAAAAAACATTTTGTAGCCTCCCATTCATAGTCGTGACGCGCTTCACAACCATGATTAGGACTTTACTCAATGCGGTGTGTTGGACTCCGAGGATTTAACAACCTAGTGCTCTGATACCAAGCTTGTCACGACCTAAGCCTAGGGCCTAGACATGACATGGCGAATGAGGAACCCCAAACAAGCCTCTCAAACTTGTCATCACACTTCATCGGTCGCGGAAGTACATTCAACATTAAATAACGAGAATTAGGGGCTAAGGGCAAACCATTTCAAAATAACATCATAGAATAAGAGTCAAGCTAATTTATAAAATACTTGTCCAACGCACACCTCTACATGCATAGATAGGACGGGGGCCATGACATACTACCGGCTCCCCTCATAGTCAAAATACAATTGCAAGCTAAAGTCTCAAAACATAGGAGTAGGAAACATAACATATCCCTCGAATCATTGAGGACTCACCAACAAACTCGGATAAGCACCGTACTAGCCACGTGGATGGACAGAAGGATCAAGAGTAGCTCTGGTCCCTACATGGTGACATCATGTAGGCAAAATATGCGTTAGTACTTTTGTATGTACTAAGTATGCGGGGTGCAATACAACAATAGACAAGGACACAATCGAAATGCAAGAAATAGTTCCATAGGCATAATGAATAACAATATGAGGATGCATGATCAAAGTGAAGTCAAAACATGTTTAAGTAAATCTATACTAATAGAAGATATCATATGTGTGTGCATGATCCAACCAATCTATAACCCCAACTTAGGATGGGGGATGCCGTTGACATCCGGACACGCTGGTGGCAAGGTATAAACCTCTCACATGGTTGATGTTGGTCATACCCCAAGCATCCTACGTGGTGAGATATAAACCTCTCATATGGTTGATGTTGGTCACACCCCCAAAGCATCCTAGGTGGTGAGATATAAACCTCTCACATGGTTAATGTTGGTCACACCCCAAGCATCCTAGGTGGTGAGATATAAACCTCTCACATGGTTGATGTTGGTCACAGCCCAAGATCCTAGGTGGTGAGATATAAACCCCTCACATGGTTATCCGGTTCTTTTCCCCCGGACCGGGCATGGTCATGCAACACTTTATATAGAAAATTCTAATTAGGCTCTAATGCAATCTCATGTATGGAATGCACATATACACAAGCTTAGTTTGTCATCAACACATCTCTGGAATGCCATACATCTCATAACTCAAGCCCTAAAGCATCAATTCATCAATTCTCCAAAATTGGACATTTTGTCAAACACCTTGAAGGCATGTAATGGGATTAAAGAGCATGGAAAATAGGGTAGTAATTATGCAGCCAAACCAGTGAACAACCTACAACAACGTCATTTAACACCCACAAGACCACATGAAAAATCTCCACGTCCATTCCAAATTTAGATTCAAGTTCTAGAGTCACAACATGTTCAAAACAATCAGTTTTCATGTTTAAAATTCACTTGTGCAGGAAATTTATACAAGGAACAAGACTAATTTATGAATCTCAACTTAAACCATGAATTAGTGAGTAGAATAGAGTCTAGGCACTATGGGTGGAAGGACCCATGATTTCAACACCACATACCTTGAGTTTTTATGAAGGTCTTGACAGTGTCTTCAATGGAAGCTTGGAACTTGGAGCAAGAGTCTCTTCAATCTTGAGGAAGGTTTTGGATTAGGGTTCTTGAGAGAACTTGAGAGAAAATGTGCCTAAGTATGGGAGAGGTGTTTTGGGAAATGTTTTAGAGATGGGAATTGAATTAATGCTATATAGGAAATAACATATGCCCTTTGGAAAAACGGAACCAACACTTAGAAAAAAAAATGAGGCGGGTGAACAGTAAATTCGGTCACTGGAATTTGCATTTCCTGCACGGACAGATGTTACGAAAATGGGCATAACTTCTTCGTCCGAACTCCGAATGAGGTGAAACGAAGTGCGTTGGGTAGCTAACTCAAAGGGATTTCCATGGATATATTATGGACCACCCAATTATTTGTGTGCTAGGAGATATGACCCTCCAAAGTAGACTCTCGAAAAAGTCTTCACTTGGAAATTTCGGATTTTGATACGGTTGCTCTAAAATTTAGGTTAGACGCATTTTCCACTCAATTTGACCCCCTAAACAAGAATATGAAGTCGGATTTTTGAAAAATGAAACGGATTTTTAGATATAGCTAAAACAAGTTTCCGGTAACTTCCGTAGCACATTTTTAGGAACTTTTTGGGTCGCTTCAAAATTCACCTGAGAAACATAGGTTAAACATGCATCCATGAATACTCATACTAAAACATGCAATTCCATTATAAAAAAACATAAACAATAATAATCCACTCAATTGGATCATAACCCATAACATTACAAGAAACCCTAAATTGACTTGGGAAATTCTTCTTCTAAATTGGGGAAATCATGGGGCTTCATGCATGGAAGGAATCCATGAATGAATAAGTTATCATATCTTTATTACAAAGCCTACCAAGCTTGGAAGAATGGAGACATGGATTTACCAAGCTTGAACCCTCTTCTTCTTTCTATAGAAAGAATATTTGAGAGGGATTTGGGTGAATGACTTAGTTTAGGGGTCTAAAGTCTTTATATATGTGGTCTAGGTTAGGGTAAAATGATGCCACTTAATTCTAATTACATCCAGAAAGTCTCAAAGTGCCCCTAAACTAACCGCCTTAACTGCCTCACAGGTCCTAACCACTATACTACGTTGACGGGCCGTGGATAGACCCATGGTCCGCGCTAGTCAACTGGGGTTTGGGTTCTGGAATTTGTTAAAATGAGGTTTGTACCTATGACCCCCATCCATGATGCGTTAACCCATCTACGAGGCATGGGTCCTGTCGTGGTCATTGCCTTAGGCAAATTCTCAGGGTGCCCATCCACAAGGCCCACCTATGGGGTATGGGTCCAACCAGGGGCGTGGTTGGCCCTCATGGGTACCACATGAAAAAACTCATTTTTTCTAAGCTTCCCTCTTAAGGCAACAAGGTGTTACAATATCTTCCCCTTGGGATCATTCATCCTCGAATGACGTTCAAGGCACTTCTTAAAGGTAACGACTCAAGACTAGCAACCCATCATACATGAAACTCATCTAAATGCATACAACCATGGAGGAAACGTCAACTCCAAGATAAACATATTCAATGCATCACAATGAAGTAGGAACTACATCTATCAACCAAAAATGCATGAAATTCAACATTTCTCATGTTGGAGGAGGAACTTACCATCTCCAAGCTAAATCATGCTCAACACAATCTCATGGAGCCTATATGCAATTCAATCTCTAGAAGCATATCTAAGCATGATCATCAACTAATCTTATGAAGTCTATAGGAAACTCTACTCAAGGCACTACAACATGAGGAAAACAATTAACATAAGTCACTTCTTTGAAGATTTAAGCTTTTTCATGAACATTCATATAGAGAAATCATGGAAAAAACATAAAACACAGATGATTTTCTAAACAAGGAGCTAACCATAAGGAACTCTTCCTCATAGGATGCACTTTCATATACTCCCAAACCTTCTAAGGGAAACTAGAGGTGTTGGATCTCTAACACACTCTTTTTACTTAGAGACATGAAAAAACCAAATGTACCAATGCCACTCATTAGGTAAAGATAACTCATAAGAACCCTAACCACATGTCTCAAGATCTTTTATGGGCCTACAAAATGGGGACTAAGCTTCCCTCTTTTACTGCACTCTTCTTGAGTGAGATATTTCAAGTAAGCCCAAATCATAACGTTCGAAATACACAATGACTTGCTATCTAGGCACACCATCTCTCCCTTGGGAGGAAGCCTGAATGGACTTTCTAAGCACCATCTCTTTCAATTCTACTAAGGTTAGATCAAGAAACTTCTTAACTTTCACATTTGTCACAAAGGACAATTCTAAACCATTTCCACCTATATCATCATCTTTGGTTGAGTGTACCAACCAATCATATCTAGGTATTATTTAAACACCCTACTACTTATTACATCATATTTCACCCTCCTTTGGTGCTAACCTGACTTAAGATCAATCTTAGAAAGGTAACTGGCCCTTTGGAGTTGGTCAACACCTGAATCTACTCCCTCACCTTAGCTAGGTGGTAGATCCAACCCTCAAAGTCCTCTTCAAGACAACACATAACCCAAACTTATGATATACACTTTCACCCCTTCCACTATAGAATAGGCTCATTCGGGAACTAACAATTGACCACATGGGTTTTACAATCACATAAGGGCATCATAGGAGTGCAACCAACACATTACACAAATGACATCAAATTTTAACAAAACATAGACATCAATTTAAGAAGCTTTCAACATACAAGGATCCACATTTGGAGCACACTCATGGTCACCTCTAGCTTGAAGTGAATATAACCGGTTTTGCTTGGGAACATCCTCTCTTCCTTTAGTCTTTGCCTTAGGACAATTCCTCATTTTGTGACCACTTTCACCACAACTAAAGCAACCCTCTATGCTGGCTAAACATCTACCCTCATGTCTCTTTCCACACCTAGAACAAGTAGGCCATAAGGATTAACTACTAATTCCTTGTGGCTTAGGGTTAAACGCCCTATTTTCATTATACTTAGGAGCATTGGAAGAACCTTGCCCATAAGACCTTTGTCGATTTCTAGAACGACGATGTCCATCGGACCCTTCATAACATAACCTATCATCATACATTCTAGAACTCTTTTTCTCCCTAAATCCCTTTTAGTTTCTCCTCCTTAATTTGTTGGGCATGAATCATAAGACGAGCAATATCCATATCATTAAAAGGCATAGTCGTACGACATTCTTTAACCACTAAATCGGACACTCCCAAAACAAACTTACTCATCTTAGTCTTACAATCCGCCACAATAGAAGGATCATACTTAGATAGTTGGGTAAACCTCAAAGCGTAATCCTTAACACTCATACTACCTTGCTTGAGGCTAATGAATTCAAGAACCTTAGCCTTTCTCATCTCTAAAGGAAAAACCTATCAAGTAAAGCATTTTTGAACCTTTCCCATTCCATGGGACCCATCTCTACCACTCATGCTTCTTTTCATTGATTAAACCAAACTTGAGAAACTCCTTTCAATTGGTAAGCGGCCAATTCCGCTTTCTCTACTGAAGTAACTCTTATAATATCTAACACCTTATGGACCTCATCTATAAGCTCTTGAGGATCTTCCTCAACTTTGAAGCCATAAAATTTGAAAGGGTTCATCCTTGTAAAATCCCTCACTCTTGAAGTCATCGTACCCACAATTGGGTTCACAGGAGCTACTTTCTCTCTATTGGCTTGTGTCATCACGGCTTGAGCCAACACTTGAAAAGCCAATCTAAACTTCCCATTAGTCACATTCTCACCCTAAGGGTTAATTAGAGCTTGTGGAGCTTGTGGAGGAACTTCTTGATCCACCATGTCTTACTCATTCCTTCTAACTTTAGCCCTTGTAGTAGTCATCTCCTGAAGACCATTGGGTAAGGATTACGAGAAAGACCTAATAGAGACAAACTCTATGGAACGACTTAGAGTAATGAAGAAGTGAGATTTCCTATTCATCTAATAGCTTCTCATTCATAAATGTGGCGTACTTCACACTTATGAATAAGGCTCTACTAGACGTGCTTTTGAGACATCCTAGAACCATTCTAAACCTTGTGCTCTGATTAGCAATTTGTCACCACCCGGGGGTACACCCTAGATGTAACATGGCATACAAGACCCCGATAGGCCTCATACAAACCACTTAGCATATCATAATATTAAGTAATAGAAAATGATACGAAAATTTAAAACATTTTCCATACAATAAAAGTCTTTTATAAAACGTAGCAAAAGTCTTTCATATTTGTCTCAAACCATCTAAAACATGAATAGTCTTTGGGACGCAGCCCATACAAAAATTCTAACATGAAAATGAAAGACATAAAGGAAAGATGATCAAATCCTCAATGCTATGATGACTCACCAAATCTTAAATCCTTGCTCTATTATGAACCTAACCACGGGGATGGAAGTCAATATCATCAGACCCTACATTTGATAAGAATGTAGACAAGAGTATGCGTTAGTACAAATTGTACTAAATATGATGGCTAGCATAAATCATCCACATAGGCATATTGTAGGCATTAGTCAACATAAGACATATACCATGATCATAAGAGATAACAACATAAGTATAACCATATTCAATGCACATAAAATGTCATATCATAAGAGGAACACTTCTCAAGTAACCTCAACTTTACTCATTACATAGGTCATCACATTTATTCAAACATATCAAAGGAAGGCAACTCTAGCAATAATCCAAGCTAAGCTTACATCATACAAGCAAATCTGAAAATAGAACATACTTATGATGCTTCATTGAGGTAACCTTGCTTCATCATACACATTCTACTTTAATTAGTACTATTCATGGAAGAGTACTTCTTTACTAGTCTATTACAAGTCATCACAACTGAATGGTTACGATTTACCAATTCAAGGCTATCAAGGAAAAGCACCTTACTATTCTAGACCAAGATATCATTGATAGCACACTCTCATGAAAGTCCAAACTACTCAAGGAAGCGTACTATTCTTCAATCCAAGCTATCATGAAATGGTGTGGCCTCACCAAGTCAAGCTATCATGCAAGTATCCTCTCATGCTAGTTATATCTATATTGGAAGGGTACAATTTCTCAATTCAAGGCTATCCATGAGTTCCACTATCTCAAGCTACCATACATGGTCTTGCTACCTAGTCAAGCTATTAATGAAGGGATATCACATCTCTACTTCAAGCTAACATAGTTCATATATGCTTTGATTCATTTTAGGTGAGCAAACATTTCCAACCTAGAATCATTCTATGTGAGAAAACCTTTCACCTTAATGTTCATATGTGTTCATGAGAATTTCCTTTCAAGCAACACAGCATCAATCTCAAAATTATTGGCACTTTACTCTCAAAGTGTTCTTAAAGCATTTACATAGGTTGTGTGAGACATGCATGATCTCATACATTTATAATATAAGGCATGTGGGTAAATCCTTCCACAACAATCATATCTACAATATACATTCATCATATAAGCTTTACTCAGAAAGCTTTATCATTCTTAGTTCATCCTATTAATTTTACTCTAAGAGCCCTAATAATTATAACTCATCATATATCCATTAATCTAAAGACACCTTTATCCTCAAAGCCTACAAGTCATAATTCATTACACATACTTTGATTTTGATCAATTAATGTCTATATGGTTTACTCTTAAGCAATTCATATCTATGTTCTCTAATCTCAAGCAATCTATAATGTAATTCATCAATCCTAGAAGATCACATCTAAGCCCTCAGTTTCCCTTTTATGGCATATAACCAAAATATATCAAATTCACCTTAGAATGATAGGTTAATCATGGATATATGTATAATCATTATAAAACATGCAATTCCATCATAAAAAACATAAACAATCATAATCCACTTTATTGGATCATAACCCATAACATTAGAAGAAACCCTAAATTGACTTGGGGAATTATTCTTCTAAATTGGGGAAATCATGGTGCTTCATGGATGAAAGGAATCCATTAATCAATAAGCCACCATACCTTGATTACAAAGCCTACCAATCTTGAAAGAATAGAAACTTGACTTGACCTAGCTTGAACCTTCTTCTTCTTCTTCTTCTTTCTTTCTTTATTTCTTTCTAGAAAGAGAATATTTGAGAGGGATTTGGGTAAATGACTTATTTTAGGGGTTTAAAGTCTTTATATAGGTGGTCTAGGTTAGGGAAAAATGACACCACTTGATTCTAATTAAATCTAGAAAGTCCCAAAGTGCCCCTAAACTAACCGCCTTAACTTCCTCATAAGTCCCAACCACGAGACCACGTGACGGGCCGTGGATGGGTCCACGGTCCGTTCTAGTCAACCATGGTTTGGGTTCTAGGAGTTGGCAAAATGGGACTTGGACCTATGATTCCCACCCACAAGGCGTGCGTCCTGTCATGGTCACTACCTTAGGAAGATTCTCATGGTGCCCATCCATAAGGCCCACCTACAGGGCGTGGTTGGCCCTCATGGATGCCACCTGAAAAATCTATTTTTTTCTAAGATTCCCTCTTAAGGCTATGAGGTGTTACAAAGACAGAAGTTTCACAGGAGCTTGAGCATTAGTATTAATGGATATAAGTTGCTGATCATTTTATGGTTAAATGGTGTCGTGCGTGGTATGGAAGTTATGAAAACAGAGTGTATTAAGAATAGAAGGAAGACATGGAAGGGTTGAAATGATTAATTGAGGGGTGGAAATATGAAAAAGATGAAAAGTTGCAGACGATGGAAACAATGACGTTGCTGGAAGGTTAAGTGAAGTTGTAATGGTCATCGTCGGTGCAATGGAAGACTGAGTGTTTGTTCCATTTCTCTAGAAAAGATGGTATTGAAGGATTCAGAAATTATTATGAAAAAAAATTGAGTTGTTGTTAGGCGAGCAGCTCTGATACCATGAAAGATTATGAAAATGGGTGAATTCTCTATTTTGTATTAACATATTGTTTCAGTATTTATATAAGAAAACAAGAGATAACCTACCAAAATGGAAGATGCTAATTGTAGAAAAATCCTAGTCAACTTGATTACAAGAAGATCGCAAGGAATTATAATCAAATCATATAAGATTATAATCAAACCATATCAATCACTTGATAATAAGATTCTTTCCTTATACTAGATACATCAAGAGTAAAAGAAAACCATAACATAAAATGTGCATATAAGGATAAGAAAACACAATGATCTTGATCCTACGATAATCTGATTGAGCAAGGTATGGCATTAAGAAAATATTACCATGCACCTCTATAAGATTAAACTAACGGTTACCTACTGTCTCAACACTTAAGACATCATGTTATTGATCAAAACATGTTGAATAAAAGCATTTGAGTAACACAACATGTGATTGTAAAAGAGAGGGTATACTTTAAAAGTAATTAAATTTTGTCAAGGCACACTTCAATATTAAATGGAAATAGAATTACATAGATATGCCTTAGGATATATGAAGGGGCTAATCAAGCAAAGGATATACACATGGAGATTTCTTTAGTCATCTAGGAAGGGAGGAAAAATAAACATAGTTTTATCTCAATCATACTTAACTAGACAGTTGTAATAACTTGGATTTGAAAAAGGCTAGAAAGGGCTAAATGGGCAAGTCAAGAACCTAAAAGTTGACCATGGAACCCTCCACGAAACGTTAGACTGGTCGTGTAGGCGACCACGGTCCGTTAAAGGGCTAGTGAAAATTTCCAAAATCTGCCCCAAACGGCCCTACTATGGTGTCCACCATTTGGTGGCGCATGGCAAGCATCTAGAATTGCATTTACCTCCACTTCTAGTACACACCTTCTAATTATGTGATATGTATATTCCATAAATAGGTATGGTTAATCCCAAAAATACTTCTCCACATCAACCAAGAACCTCTTCCATTGGTAGAAATTTAGTCCATCGAGAAGGAACCCCCACACAAGATTTGCAAAATCAACATACCAAGTTTTCCATGAGATACAATCATTACTAACTCATCCGGAAATGCTTCCTCAATATCCCTCTCTCCAGAGACAACAATATTAGTTTCTAACCTTGACAAGTGATCTTCCACTTGGTTCTCACACCCTTTTCAATCTTTGAACCCGAAATCAAACTCTTACAACAACAACACCTACTGAGTCAACCTTTGTTTTGCATCTTTCTTAGCCATCAAATATCAAATTGAAGCGTGATCGGGGTGCACCACCACTTTAGTGCCCAACAAATATGCTCTAAGTTTTTTCAAAAGCGTACACTACCGCTAACAACTCTTTCTCGGTGACAGTGTAGGTCTTCTAAGTTACATTCAAAGTTTTACTTGTGTAATAAACCAGGTGAAACCATTTTCATTTTCATTGACCAAGAACAGCTCCTAGAGACACGCCACTGGCATAACACATTAGCTCAAATGGAGTGCTCCAATCAAGGGCAACAATGATTGGAGCTAACACTAGCATCTCTTTGAGAACAAGAATGCTTTGAGGAAAGCTTCATCAAAGTTGAAAGTAGATGCCTTTTCAAGTAGCTTAAAAAGAGGATAAGCTACCTCGAAGAAATCCTTTATAAACTGCCGATAGAAGCCTGCGTGTCCTAGAAAACTCCGGACACCTTTCACAGAAATGGGAGGAGGTAATTTAGGAATAACTTCAACTTTAGCTTGATCCACTTTCATTCCTTATCCTAAAATTTTATTCCCCAAAACTGTACCTTCTTTGACCATGAAATGACATTTCTCCCAATTAAGAACAAGGTTTGTTTTGACACATCTTTGTATTACTTTCCCAAAGTGTTCAAGACACATTTCAAATAAGTCACCCACAATAAAAAATTCATCCATAAAGACCTCCATCAGTCTTCAACCATATCGGCACAAATAGAGAGCATGCATCATTGGAAAGTTGCTTAAGCATTACACAACCCGAAAGGTATTCTTTCGAAAGCAAATGTCCCATAGGGACATATAAAGGTTGTTTTTTTCTTGGTTGTCCAGTGCAATGGAGATTTGATTGTACCCGAAATAATCATCTAAGAAGCAATACCATCCATGCCCTGCGACCCTATCAAGAATTTGATCCATCAAAGGCATCGAGAAATGATCTTTCTTGGTCCATGCATTCAATTTTTGGTAGTCCGTGCATATATGCCAACCAATAACTGATCTAATTGGTACAAATTCCCCTTTTTCATTTTGGACCATGGTGATACCTCCTTTCTTTGGTACACATTGCACGAGACTCACCCACTTGCTATCCATAATAGGGTATCACACCCGTATTGCGCCACTTTATAATTTCATTCTTCACCACTTCTTGTATTGGATGGTTTAACCTCCTTCGGTGATCAACACTTTGTTAGAATTCACTATCCAATTGGATTTTATGAGTAGTTATATCAGGGGATTCCTACAATATTGACAATTGTCCATCTGATGGCCTTAATGAATCATTTCGACACATTTACAAGTAATTGCACTTGCCAATCAAGTAGATTTGTAGCAATAATAATGGGTAAGGTGTTGTTTCTCCCAAAAATACATACCGAAGGTGAGGTGGGAGCACCTTCAACAAAAGTTTTGGTGCTTCATCAGTTGATGATCGAGCGGGAGGACTTTCCCAATATTTTAAATCAATATCGAGCTTCAATTGATTTTTTGAACGAGAACCGAAACTTAATAGTGCGGCAATGACCTTATCATAATTTTGGATTTCTTCACAATCATAGTTCAAAAGGATGGCAACAGGGATTCACCCACACAAGACACTTCACTCACACTAGCCACTTCTTCATCAATCACATCAATGACTGATACCACATGAATGTCGCTAGGTGTCTTCATTGTGTTGAACACATTGAAAGTAACTTCCTCATCATTTACCTAAAACTTTAACTCACCACTTTTAACATCCACAAGGGCTCTTCCGGTAGCCAAGAACAGCCTACCTAGTATAATAGGTATTTCAGCGTCAATCTCATAATCAAGAATAACAAAGCCGATCGAAAATATGAACCTATCCACTTTCACCAAAATATCATAAAATATGCCAATAGGATGCTTGATAGATCGATCGGCCATGAGAAGGCACATCTGACTTAGGCTCACCTAACCTAAGTTGTTTGAAAATGGTATACGACATCAAGTTGACACTTGCCTCCAAGTCACAAAATGCTTTAGCAAATTGAAACATCCCAATCGTGCATGGAATAGTGAATACCCCCAGATCAGCTTTCTTGCAACCACATTGCTAGTCATAATGGCACTACAACTATGAGACACCTCAACCGTTTCAAAATCCATACTCCTCTTCGTGGTGACCAATTCTTTCATGAACTTTGCATAGACAGGTGTTTCCAACAATGCTTCCACTAAAGGAAGATTTATAGATAGAGTTTTGAAAACTAAGAGAAATTTTTGGAACTTTGCATCTTCATCCCATTTTTTTAATCTTTGAGGGAATAGTGGGTTGACTTTGGGCAATAGTTTTGTAGGTATTGAAGAAGAAGAAGCCCCCTCATTTGATGTTTGCACTTCCCCGGTGGTAACTTTTTTGGATACCTCATCAATCTCTTTTGGCGTTTCATTGTTCTATTCTTCGCCGAACCCATCTACATCAATGGCATCATCCCTTTCTTTATTAGAGTTTGCCTTGCCATCAACTCTCACATCGCCACCCACTGCTTTACCTCTCAGTCAACATTTCCATGAATTTGTCATGATTAAGCTTTGAACTCACCACCGTATCATTAGCAAGAATCTCTTGTCGTTTAGCATTTAATTGGGCTGAAAGTTGACTCATTTAAGAATCAAGTTTCTTAATGGAGGCCGAGTGAGAGGTTACCATCTTATTCAAGGAAGACAAATCCCGCCTTCATTTCTTTAAGCACTTCATCAGATCCTTCCAATTTATTTAAAATACGAGATAGAAGATCCTCGGTCCAATCCATTGACTTTGGACTATCACACGAGTGCACATAGACAACATCATCATCTTCTCTTATCTAATATATGTTCCGATCAGACCAATCTCAATTGTGATCTCTCCATACATCCTCACTAATTATGTTCCAACCTTGATTCCCGCCCGACCTTAAACAGCTCGAACGAGAAACCTCCTCTAGTCTTGACACTAAATGTACCTCTTTATTTTCAAATTTCACCTCAACTAGATTCACAGCTTCATAAACTACCCTATGACATGATTTGTTAACAACGTCATTTGAGTCATTATTTTATCCATGTTTTCATCACGCTCTTGATTTTTTTTCAACTACTCATTGGTCAGCCTGAAATTTCGAGAATACACTTAATCATCCTTTGTATACCACGCGCGGTTAATTTTGGTCATTTCATCGAGCAAAGTTGGAAGCCACAACAAAAGGTTGCCTCATTATACCACCTCTAATCAGTTTATCAGCTACACCTTTGTTGATTATGTTAATGCTCCGGTAAAAATATTGCTATAACACATTGTTTGGTTGCCCGTGAGTTGGACATTGGAGCAGAAACTTTTGGAACCTTAACCATGTCTCAAGGATAGGTTTGACATCAACTCGCATTAAGTTCTAAATATTATCCCACAACTTAACCAACTTTGAAGGAGGAAATATCTGAAACGACCCAAAAAGTCCCTAAAAATGTGCTTTGGAAGTTACCGAAAACTTGTTTTATCTATATCTAAAAATCCATTTCGTTTTTTCAAAAATCCGACTTCATATTCTTGTTTAGGGGGTCAAATTGAGTGGGAAATGGGTCTAACCCAAATTTTAGAGCAACCGTATCAAAATCCAATATTTCCAAGTGAAGCCTTTTTCGGGGGTCTACTTTGGAGGGTCATATCTCCTAGCACACAAATAATTGGGTAGCCCATAACATATCCATGGAAAACCCTTTGAGTTAGCTACCCAACGTACTTCGTTTCACCTCATTCGGAGTTTAGACGAAGAAGTTATGCCCATTTTTGTAAAATCCGTCCGTGCAGGAAATGCAATTTCTAGAGAGCAAATTTACTATTCATAAGGCTCTTTTTTTTTTCTAAGTGTTGGACCCATTTTTTTCCTCCAAGGACATATTTTATTTCCTATATAGCATTAATTCAATTCCCATCTCTAAAAAAATTTCCCAAAATACCTCTCCCATACTTAGACACATTTTCTCTCAAGAACCCTAATCCAAAACCTTTCTCAAGATTGAAGAGATTCTTGCTCCAAGTTCCAAGCATCCTTAGAAGACACTCTCAAGACCTTCATAAAAACTCAAGGTATGTGGTGTTGAACTCATGGGTCCTTTCACCCATAGTGCCTAGACTCTATTCTACTCTCTAATTCATGGTTTAAGTTGAGATTCATAAATTAGTCTTGTTCCTTGTATAAATTTTCTACACAGTGAATTCTAGCATGAAAAGTGGTTGTTTTGAGCATGTTGTGACTCTAGAACTTGAATTTGAACTTGGAATTGATGTGGAGATTTTTCATGTGGTCTTGTGGGTGTTAAACGGCATTGTTGCAGGTTGTTCACTGGTTTTGCTGCATAATTACTACCCTATTTTCCATGCTCTTTGACCCCGTTACATGCCTTCAAGGTGTTTGATAAAATGTCCAATTATGGAGAATTGATGAATTGATGCTTTAAGGCTTGAGTTATGAGATGTATGGCATTCCAGAAATGTGTTGATGACAAACTAAGCTTGTGTATATGTTCATTCCATACATGAGATTGCATTAGAGCCTAATGTGAATTTCCTATAGAAAGTGTTGTATGACCATGCCCAGTCCGGGGGAAAAGAACCGGATAACCATGTGAGGGGTTTATACCTCACCACCTAGGATGCTTGGGGTGTGACCAACATCAACCATGTGAGGGGTTTATACCTTGCCACCAGGGTATCCGGGTGTGAACAACATCCCCCATCCTAAGTTGGGGTTATAGATTGGTTGGATTATGCACACAAATATTATATCTACTATTAGTATAGATCTACTTAAAACATGTTTTGACGTCCCTTTGATCATGCATCCTCATATTGTTATTCATTATGCCTATGGAACTATTTCTTGCATTTCGATTGTGTCCTTGTCTATTGTTGTATTGCACCCCGCATACTTATTACATTCCAAAGTACTAACGCATATTTTGCCTACATGATGTCACTATGTAGGGACCGGAGCTACTCTTTATCCTTCTCTCCATCCACGTGGCTAGTACGGTGCTTATCCGAGTTTGTTGGTGAGTCCTCAATGATTCGAGGGCTATGTTATGTTTCTTACTCCTATGTTTTGAGATTTTAGCTTGCAATTGTATTTTGACTATGAGGGGAGCCGGTAGTATGTCATGGCCCCCGTCCTATCTATGTTTGTAGAGGTGTGCGTTGGAGAAGTATTTTGTAAATGAGCTTGACTCTTATTCTATGATGTTATTTTGAAATGGTTTGCCCTTAGCCCCTAATTCCTGTTATTTAATGTTGAATGTACTTCCGTGACCGATGAAGTGTGATGATAAGTTTGGGAGGCTTGTTTGGGGCTCCTTCGGGTTCCTCATTCGCCATGTCACATCTAGGCCCTAGGCTTGGGTCGTGACAAGCTTGGTATCAGAGCACTGGGTTGTTAAATCCTCGAAGTCCAACACACCGCGTTGAGTAGAGTTCTAATCATGGTTGTGAAGCGCGCCACGACTAGATTGGGAGGCTGCAAAACATTTTAGGAAAGGTTTCCCTTCTTCATGTTCTATGTCGTGCTTAGAGTGTAATAAGGTGATTCCTCCCTAACGCTTGTTCTTTGGATTGCTAGATCATCATGCCAAATATGAGGGGAAGACGGGCCCGATCACCAGAAGAGCCACCCACCAATGGTGAGCTCCGTGATACACTCACCATGCTTGCACAAGTGGTAGCTAACCAAGTGCAACAAGGAGCCCAATCTCCTCGAGCTACCACCCCGGGGGAAAGGGTGAGAGATTTCATGAGGATGAACCCTCCGGTCTTCCATGGTTCAAAGGTGGATGAGGACCCGCAAGAGTTCATCGATGAGGTATGCAAAATCTTGACCATTATGGATGTTGGTGTTTGTGAGAAGGCGGAGTTGGCAGCCTACCAACTCAAGGGGGTTGCTCAAATTTGGTTTGATCAATGGAAGGGTAAGAAAGGTAATGGCTATGTGGTGTTGTGGGAGGAGTTTAAACTTGCTTTCCTTAATAGGTTCTTCCCTCTTGAGCTTAGAGAGACAAAGTTGGTGGAGTTCATGAACTTGAAGCAAGGAGCTATGAGTGTGAGGGAGTATGCCCTCAAATTTGTCCAACTCTCCAAGTATGCACCTCACTTGGTGGCCGACTCTAGGTCGAGGATGAACAAATTTGTGATGGGTGTATCCGACTTGGTTAGTGAGGAGTGTCGGTCCGCTATGTTCATTGGAGATATGCATTTGTCTCGGTTGATGACTTATGCCGAGCAAATGGAGGAGGAGAAATTGAGGGAGAGAAGGGGGCACGAGGCCAAGAGGGCCCGATTGGAGAATAGGTTCCCTAAGGGTGCTAGATTTCATCAAGGCCGAGGAAACCTTCATGTCGACCGGGAATTTGTTATCAATGTTCCTAGACCTCAAGGGGGAGGTGAAGTGGGTTCTATGGATGTATGCCCTAAGTGTGGGAGGAAGCATGGTGGTCCTTGCATGAAGGGTTCAGGTGCTTGCTTTGAATGTGGAGAAGTGGGTCACAAGAGGTTTGAGTGTCCCAAGATCCGTAACAAGGTCCGAAATGCTAACACTACTCCTTTGGGTAGAGGTGCTTCTCAAAGTGGTGCCCCAAGGCACAATCGATTTTATGCTTTGTATGGTAGACAAGGTATTAATGAGACTCCCGATGTGGTGACCGGTGTGTTGAAAATCTTTGATCTTGGTGTTTATACTTTGATTGATCCGGGTGCCACCCTTTCCTTTGTTACCCCCTTAGTTGATAGAAAATTTCATGTCAAGTCGGAATTGTTGCACGAGTCATATGAAGTATCTACTCCCATTGGTGTCTCTATTGTTGCTAGAAAAGTGTATAGAAATTGTCCGGTTTGCATATTGAATAAGTTGTTGCCTTGTGATCTTGTTGAGTTGAACATGGTGGATTTTGATGTTATTCTTGGGATGGATTGGTTGCATGCATATTATGCTTCTATTGATTGTAGGACTCGTAAAGTCAAGTTCCGATTTCCTAACGAACCCGTCCTTGAGTGGGAGAGTTGGGATGTTGTGGTGAAGGGAAAATTCATTTCTTGCATTAAAGCCCATAGGTTGATTTCCAAAGGGTGCTTGTACCATATTGTGAGAGTCAATGATGTGGAGTCCAAAGTCCATCCTATTGAGTCTATTCCGGTTGTTAATGAGTTTCTAGATGTCTTCCCAAAAGACCTTCCCGGTGTCCCTCCCGAAAGGGAGATAGGTTTTGGTATAGACCTCCTTCCCGATACTCAACCTATTTCTATTCCCCCTTACCGTATGGCCCCGGCGGAGTTGAAAGAGTTGAAAGAGCAATTAAAAGATTTGTTAGAGAAGGGGTTTATTAGACCTAGTCATTCTCCATGGGTGCTCCGATTTTGTTTGTGAAGAAGAAAGATGGGTCTCTTAGAATGTGTATTGATTATCGACAACTTAATAGGGTCACCATAAAGAATAGGTATCCTCTTCCAAGGATTGACGATTTATTTGACCAATTGCATGGGGCTAGTCACTTCTCTAAGATTGACCTTCGGTCCGGGTATCATCAAGTGAAGGTGAGGGAGTGTGATATTCCCAAGACGGCCTTTCGTACTAGGTATGGGCACTATGAGTTTGTGGTGATGTCTTTCGGGTTGACTAATGCTCCGACTATCTTTATGGATTTGATGAATAGGGTCTTCAAACCCTACCTTGATTCTTTTGTGGTGGTATTTATAGATGACATCTTGATCTATTCTCGGGGTGAGGAAGAGCACAGGGGTCACTTGAGGGTTGTACTCCAAAGATTGAGGGAAGAGAAGTTGTACGCTAAATACAAAAAGTGTGAGTTTTGATTGAAGGAAGTTGCTTTCTTAGGCCATGTGGTGTCGGGGGATGGTATTAAGGTGGATCCTAAGAAGACCGATGTTATTAGGAATTGGCCTAGACCTTTGACCCCGTCGGATATAAGGAGTTTAGCGGGTTTAGCGGGTTATTATAGGAGATTTGTGAAAGGGTTTTCTTATCTTGCTTCTCCTATGACTAAGTTGACTCAAAAGAAGGCTAAATTTGTGTGGTCGAATGAGTGTGAGTAAAGCTTCCAAACTTTGAAAGAAAGGCTTGTGTCTGCTCCTATTTTGTCACTTCCGGATGGGTTAGAAGGTTTTGTTGTTTATTGTGATGCTTCCCGTATTGGTTTGGGTTGTGTGTTAATGCAAAGTGGTAAGGTTATAGCCTATGCTTCTAGGCAACTTAAGGTTCATGAAAAGAATTACCCAACCCATGATCTTGAATTGGCCGCCGTGGTTTTTGCTTTAAAGATTTGGTGTCACTATTTGTATGGGGTACATGTTGATATCTTCACCGACCATAAGAGTCTCCAATATGTGTTAACGCAAAAAGATCTTAACTTGAGACAAAGGAGGTGGTTAGAGTTCCTTAAGGATTATGATATGAGTGTTCACTATCATCCAGGGAAAGCTAATGTGGTGGCAAATGCATTGAGTAGAGTGTCTATGGATAGCTCGGCTCATGTGGAGGAAGGTAGTAAAGAGTTGGCTAAGGAGGTCCATCGATTGGCCAAATTGGGAGTTAGGTTAGAAGGGGTGGATAGTAAAGGAGTAGTTGTTGTTGATGGTTCAAGGTCTTCCTTGGTTGATGAGGTGATAGCCAAGCAAGAGACCTTGATCCTTCTTTGGTGGAATTAAAGGCTTCGGTGAGTAGTGGTAAGGAGGAGGTTTTCTCCCAAGGGGGAGATGGTGCTCTTAGGTACCAAGGTAGATTATGTGTTCCTTATGTGGATGGTGTGAGGGAAAGAATCCTTGATGAGGCTCATCATTCTTTTTATTCTATTCATCCGGGGTCAACAAAGATGTATAGAGACTTGAGGGATGTGTATTGGTGGGGCGGTATGAAGAAGGACATTGCAAAATTTGTTTCGGGTTGCCATAGTTGTCAACAAGTCAAGGCCGAACATCAATGGCCGGGTGGCCTAACTCAAGACATTGAGATACCTACTTAGAAGTGGGAAGAAATCAACATGGATTTTGTAGTGGGCTTGCCCAAGACTAGAAGAGGTTTTGATTCAGTTTGGGTGGTGGTTGATCGGATGACAAAGTCGGCTCATTTCCTACTGGTTAAAACTACTTACGGGGCTGAAGAGTATGCCAAGTTGTACATTCATGAATTGGTAAGGTTGCATGGGATTCCCTTGTCTATCATCTCGGATCGTGGTGCCCAATTCACTTCTCACTTTTGGAAATCTTTCCAAAGGGGTCTTGGTACAAAGGTAAAGCTTAGCACGGCCTTCCACCCTCAAATGGATGACCAAGCCAAAAGAACAATTCAAACCTTGGAGGATATGCTTAGAGCTTGTGTCTTGGAGTTGAAAGGTAGTTGAGATGATCATCTTCCTTTGATTGAGTTTGCATATAACAATAGTTATCATTCTAGTATCGGTATGTCTCCTTTTGAGGCACTTTATGGTAGACGGTGTAGATCACCGGTTGGGTGGTTTGAAGTTGGAGAGGTGGCCTTGTTGGGTCCGAATCTGGTCATGGATGCTCTTGAGAAGGTAAGGATGATTAGGGAGAGGTTGAAAATAGCCCAAAGTCGTCAAAAGTCTTATGCCGATGTGAGGAGAAGGGATCTTGAATTCAAAGTGGGTGATTAGGTTTACTTGAAAGTTTCTCCAATGAAAGGTGTGGTTCGTTTTGGTAAGAAAGGGAAGTTAAGTCCTAGGTATGTCGGTCCTTATTAGGTAATAAGAAGGGTTGGTAAAGTAGCCTATGAGTTGGGGTTGTCCAAGGAGATGGAATTAGTTCATCCGGTATTCCATGTATCGATGTTGAGGAAATGTGTTGGTGATCCTAACGCTATTGTACCTCTTGAGGTTGTGGGTGTTGTAGAAGATAATTTGACGTATGAAGAAGTCCCGGTTCAGATCTTAGATAGACAAGTTAAGAGGTTGAGGAACAAAGAAGTGGCCTCCGTTAAGATGCTTTGGAGAAATCAACAAGTGGAGAGTGCTACTTGGGAGGCCGAAGCGGACATGCAAAGACGTTATCCTTATCTATTCAACTCCACTCAAGCCTAAGGTATTAAATCAAGTCCTTTGTACTCCATTGAGTCTCACATTTCAGCCCCTAGATCATTCATGTGCATATATGTTTAAATTGATGAGTTATGGATGCTTTACACTAAGTTTTGAAATCTTGAAGTGATGTTTAAATAAAAATTTTGCATTCATGTTGGGGCTGATATGCTATTACTAAGTCTTGCCTTGTACGTCTCTTCCACATTCGGGGACGAATGTTCCCAAGGAGGAGATATTGAAACGACCCAAAAAGTCCCTAAAAATGTGCTTCGGAAGTTACCGAAAACTTGTTTTAGCTATATCTAAAAATCCGTTTCATTTTTCTGAAAATCCGACTTCATATTCTTGTTTAGGAGGTCAAATTGAGTGGGAAATGGGTCTAACCCAAATTTTAGAGCAACCGTATCAAAATCCGAAATTTCCAAGTGAAGCCTTTTTTGGGGGTCTATTTTGGACGGTCATATCTCCTAGCACACAAATAATTGGGTGGCCCATAACATATCCATGGAAAGCCCTCTGAGTTAGCTACCCATCGCACTTCGTTTCACCTCATTCGGAGTTCGGACGAAGAAGTTATGCACATTTTCTTAAAATCCGTCCGTGCAGGAAATGCAATTTCCAGAGAGCGAATTTACTGTTCATAAGCCTCATTTTTTTTTCAAAGTGTTGGACCCGTTTTTTTTTCTCCAAGGACATATTTTATTTTCTATATAGCATTAATTCAATTCCTATCTCTAAAAAAATTTCCCAAAATACCTCTCCCACATTTGGACACATTTTCTCTCAAGAACCCTAATCCAAAACCTTCCTCAAGATTGAAGAGATTCTTGCTCGAAGTTCCAAGCTTTCATTGAAGACACTCTCAAGACCTTCATAAAAACTCAAGGTATGTGGTGTTGAACTCATGGGTCCTTCCACCCATAGTGCCTAGACTCTATTCTACTCACTAATTCATGCTTTAAGTTGAGATTCATAAATTAGTCTTGTTCCTTGTATAAATTTCCTGCACAGTAAATTCTAGCATGAAAAGTGGTTGTTTTGAGCATGTTGTGACTCTAGCACTTGAATCTAAACTTGGAATTGATGTGGAGATTTTTCATGTGGTCTTGTGGGTGTTAAAAGGCGTTGTTGCAAGTTGTTCACTAGTTTTGCTGCATAATTACTACCCTATTTTCCATGCTCTTTGACCCCGTTACATGCCTTCAAGGTGTTTGATAAAATGTCCAATTATGGAGAATTGATGAATTGATGCTTTAAGGCTTGAGTTATGAGATGTATGGCATTCCAGAAATGTGTTGATGACAAACTAAGCTTCTGTATATGTTCATTCCATACATGAGATTGCATTAGAGCCTAATGTGAATTTCCTATATAAAGTGTTGCATGACCATGCCCGGTCCGGGGGAAAAGAACCGGACAACCATGTGAGGGGTTTATACCTCACCACCTAGGATGCTTGGGGTGTGACCAACATCAACCATGTGAGGGGTTTATACCTCGCCACCAGGGTATTCGGGTGTGAACACATCCCCCATCCTAAGTTGGGGTTATAGATTGGTTGGATTATGCACACACATATGATATCTACTATTAGTATAGATCTACTTAAACACGTTTTGACGTCCATTTGATCATGCATCCTCATATTGTTATTCATTATGCCTACGGAACTATTTCTTGCATTTCGATTGTGTCCTTGTCTATTGTTGTATTGCACCCCGCATACTTATTACATTCCAAAGTACTAACGCATATTTTGCCTACATGATGTCACTATGTAGGGACCGGAGCTACTCTTTATCCTTCTCTCCATCCACGTGGCTAGTACGGTGCTTATCCGAGTTTGTTGGTGAGTCCTCAATGATTCGAGGGCTATGTTATGTTTCTTACTCCTATGTTTTGAGACTTTAGCTTGCAATTGTATTTTGACTATGAGGGGAGCCGGTAGTATGTCATGGCCCCCGTCCTATCTATGTATGTAGAGGTGTGCGTTGGACAAGTATTTTGTAAATGAGCTTGACTCTTATTCTATGATGTTATTTTGAAATGGTTTGCCCTTAGCCCCTAATTCCCGTTATTTATTGTTTAATGTACTTCCGCGACCAATGAAGTGTGATGACAAGTTTGAGAGGCTTGTTTGGGGTTCCTTCGGGTTCCTCATTTGCCATGTCACGTCTAGGCCCTAGGCTTGGGTCGTGACAATAACCTTTCATAAAATACCTCAATGAGCTCCTCCCAAGAAGTGATTGAATCCCTTGGCAGCTCGGTCAACATCTTTGTTGCTTCCCCCATATGAGAAAAGGGGAACAAGCGGAGTCGGACTGACCCTTGTGTGATGTTCTTGAAGCAAAACAACCCACACACATCCACTAAGTTTGGGATGTGGTCATGAGGGTCCTCCTGAGCGAGTCCTCTAAAGAGACATTTCATTTTCCATAACTACAACATTGTGCTAGTCACATGAAACACCGTATTGCCCAAAACCAGAGGCAATCAAATAGCACCTGCACTTCCTAATTGATTTTTATTAGCATCATGCAAATTCTCGATGTCATTGTTGTTCCCAAGTTGGCTGGTGTTGCTCCCATTTACACTCATATCTTTACCTATTTTAGAGCAGCCAACAAGAACACAAATAAGATAATCAAACTACAAAAAAATCACTTCACGACTATACTTCAATAAAAGAATTCTAAACACCACTCCCCTTCAGCAACACCATTTTTTATAACGCTCAACTACACTCATACAATTCAAAGTTTAGGTGGTCGCTAACAAGTATAAACTTGGCAAGAGCTGGGTTCGATCCCACAAGGAGTGATACATTAGACAATTTGATCAAGAAGTAAAATGGTGTCCTAATCGTTTCTAGCATTAATGGTTTCACAACATTAAGGTAAATCACAAAGTTTTAACAACTAATATAAAATGGGGGGAGTTGGGTAACTAATTTAAGACAACTAAAACAGGAAGTAAACAAGTAGAGATTGGACCTTAGGAGTGTGATAAGTTGAATGTTAAATTCGCGTAATGGGTGATTATTAGTTACTCAAAGGTGTTGAATCTCAGTGGGTAGGCAAAGTTTTCAGTGCAATAGTTATATCTCAATATACTATTGCATTTCAAGTGAGTTTTTTTGAACCTCAAAGAGAAAAAAATAATCAAACAACCCAATTCCTTAATTAACCCACTCTTTCAACCTAGATTTGTAACGACGCAATCAAACCCACTTTTTCAAGCTATATTCTTAAAGTTGCAATCAACATTTCAACTATAATACCTCTTTCTCAAGCAACTATAGAGAACTAAGCTAGAATTGCATTTGTAACTACAACTCATAAATTAAAACATGAACAATTAATTGAACCCTTCAGAACAACAATAAAATAAGTAATTCATAATACCCATTAGCTAATTAATGCATTCAACTATGTAATCACACCCCCAAGGAAAGAGGTTTTAGCCAAGCATAGTAAAACAAGAAATCATTACCAACAAAGTTTTTCATATGATTTGCTAATGATTTGCAATTCCCAAATGTTGCAATTTATGCTAAAAATCTCACAATCTCCAAATCTCTACTCAAAAATGTAAAGACAATGTTCTAGAATGTAAAAATTCAAAACCCAGAAGTGAACAATACGGGAACTCTTCTTCTTATTTTAAAAATTGCATTTATACATTCCCAAAATTTTAGTATAGAGTCAACTCAGCAAAAGAAGTCAAGTTCGTCAACCAATTCGGTGAACCACCGAGTTGCTCCTCTTCGATGGCTTGGGAGCCTCTGGAATTATTACATACTCTAGCCTTTTTTCTTGGCTTGTTCATCAAATCATTCAGTTACTTTAAGCGACCAAGATCGTCATCGCTGATCCCTTTTGTTTGTCTTTGAATTTTTTTCTTGCTCGCCAAATTGGTTTCGTCTATAGGCTACTATGCATAAACTTTAGGCGAGCTGAATGTCCACTAGACAAGTCACCGAGTGGCTTTGGCAAGTTCTAATGTTGCTCTCCTTCAACTTTTTTAGCTTTTTTTTATCCCTTTTGCATCATAATGTCATTGCCTTGATCTTGAGCCCTCATTGTTGCACATCAACATTTAAACATCAGTTATGAGCATAAAATTAGCATTGAGGACACTAAATCCTTGAATAATAAGCCTTAAATGAGGCGAAATCCCTGACTCATCGATCCTTACCTTGGCAAGTAGGACACCCCTTTTCGGTGTGGGGTAGACACTGATTCTATGTTTAGCTCACATAGCCAATATTTTGGTTAAATGTAAACTTTTGACAAAAAGAACTAAGTTATTTACTAATGTTTTATGAAGCTTCGTTTCTGATTTAAAGATGCATTGACCATTCTCATGTTTTATGAATCTTCTTAAATGATATTACTATGTTTCAACTTGGTCATGCATTACATGTTTTTTATTATGTCCCTTTATGTTCATGTCTCATGTTTTATTACATTCCACTCATACTTAGTACATTCCATGTACTAACGCATACTTTTGTCTACATTATTTCACTAATGTAGGGCTTAGCGATTCTTATCCTTCTATTTATGGCTAGTGATCACATTTAGTAGTTTTGAAGATTGGTGAGTCATGTTTCAAGGACCAAACTCTTTTTTGGATATTGTCTTTACTTTTGTTTATTGTATGTGATGCAAGAGTTACGTACCAATCAGTATTTATGTACTAGATGGTTTTGAGACTATGTTAGACTTCCGCTACATTTAGTCTAACTCTATGATATAAAAACTATCTTTTAAACTCTTTTGTTTTTATTATCTTTTATGATGTATGCTAAGTGGTTTGTGTAGGTCCTCTTGGGGTCTTAAACTCCATGTCACATCCAGGGTGTACTTTGGGTCATGACAACAATGAGACTAAATGTGTTTTTATTTGAAATGAACTACACATAGCTTACCCTATCAGATTTAACAACAAGAGAAACCAAACATTAGAAACTCCACCAGATAGTCAAAAAATATAATTTCTAAGAGAAAATGTAATTCATACTCAATTCCGAACTTAATGGTAAGCAAAACCTTAGAAAGAAATATAGATAATCATCAAAAGAATAGAGAATATCTAGACATAGGTTTCCAATTATATAACGAATGAAAATTACAAAAGTAATCACAATGAGATAAAAAAAAATTTACCAAACCTCATCACAAATTATTGAGTCTATATAGTCTAATATGAGGAGAAAGTGAACAAGAAGTATCCATTGGAATGAAACTAACACAATATGCCAATAGAGTAATAGAGAAAACATTAGACAAGGAACAACAACATCTACTTGAACCAAGTGTTAAGTAGTGAATCAGGTGAGAAATTTAAATATTTGAATAGACGTAAACTCATCAAACAAGAGAGGTAATGTTATGACCCTTCAGGTCATTTTCTTTCTTTTCCAATCTTTTCAGCATTCAAAGCTTTCCAGTAGTGACCCTTAGTCATTTATGACTTTCTAGGGCTGACAATTCTATCACTAGGTCATTTGTTTGGCTTTTGTGTTAGTTTTCAGGTTTTGTAGCCTTTTAAACATGAACGATTGACCTCAGTCAAATGTTTAGGAAGATGACCTCAGAATATAATTTTGATGATTTAATTAGCTCTGAAAGGGCTCTTTTACTCTAGGGGGATGGTTTGTTCAGGCCAGAAGACTTGTGGTGTGAGTTTGTGTCGTTAGGTATTTTAACTTTTAAACATAAGCCAAGATTTAACTTTGGTCAACATTCCTGGTAAACGTGTTCAGATGAGACTTCTATCAGTGCGGTTAGCTCAGGAATTTTGAGTTTGGTCTAGAACAACCTTCCAAGCAGTTCTTGAAGCTTCCAATCTTATTTTGAGCCTTTTTGTGGATTTTAGCTTAGAATGGAACTTGGGTGTGGGATCCAGTTTTCATTGAGACAACCTCAGATGAAAGTTTCAATGATTTCATTGAGTCCAAAATATCAAATTTGATGGGGTATCATCTTTTGTTTGCTCAAATGGGGTCCCGAATGAATTATGAGCACCCAATTGGAGTATTTTTAAACTTTTAAAGTTCAGCTGGTGCATTTGAACTTTGTCTCCACATTCAGGACTAGGTCTTGCGTTCATAAAGGAGGAGATGGTTGGTCTCCACATTCATAGAAAAGGTACCCATGTTCGTGGAAAAGGAAGAGGATTCCCTCGGGGTTCGCAGACCAGGTCCTGCTTACATGAAAGGCAATTTATTTGCCTTTTTAAGGTTTTTTTCAGCAGCTCTATCAAATTTCAAAACGCAATATCTTTAGCTTGGAAGCATCAATTGAGGTGATTCAAAGTCATGGACGTCCAATATCTTTGTGGCTACATGTTTGATTTTGTGGGAACTATTGGGGGATCTTCTTTTGAGGTATATTCTAACCTGAAGGGGCTGCGAACTCTCTTCTATTTTGTTTAGTTTGTATTTTGATGCATGTGGTTTTTTGGGCTATTCTAGACATTGTATTGACCCCTATTTTAGGGCACAATCTCAATTAGGCATTTTGGATCTTTTGAGGGAGTCAATTTCGCGATTACTGGTGCGGGTCCTACATTTCTATTTTGACTTGAATTTAGGTTTGTTTCTAAATGATGTCATTTTAGTGTCAAAACTTCCATAATGATGTTGTGATTGATAATTTGATAGTGTGGTGGTATTCAAAGGCATTTTGGAAATGTATAGCTCCTCCGCGGTGGATTCAGAATGCTTGTGATTGGCTTTGACGTAGGCTTCGGTCTACTTTCTTGATTGAGCTTCTTAGTTATTCCTAGTATAAATTTCATTTAATTTTGAATTGTATTTTCTTAGTATATAGCTTTGCTCTTATTATTCCATTTTTCTTGATTTTGTATTAGATGGGGTTATTGTGGGTGTTGGGATCCTTAGTTTACACTTGTAGCTTTGCTTGTGGTATAAATGATCTTGTTTATCCTTATTAGGATTGGTACTTTGTGGCATTATACTAGGTTAAACCTCAGATGCTCTAGGTTGTGCTTTATCACCCTTGTAGTTATGATTTTCTCTCGGTATGGCTTGTTTTGGTTTGTTCTCCTTATGTCGGTGTTTGTGACCTTGTTGGCTCAATGTAGCCATGGATTGATCCTAGCTATGCTCAGTCAAGGACATGAGTGGTATATTGGGGAAAGGTGTTTTCCTGTGAGTTTGATTCCCCTTTTATTACTTTGAGACCTCTTCTGTGGTCCCTTCGCTTGTTTTTAGCAATAAACCTATTATATTCTTATTGAGTTTGGTTTTATTACTAGGCCAAAGACAGTATCTGAGGACCAATTGGATCACAAGTTAGTACTCTTCCCTACGGTAGTGTATTTTGGGTCGTTGTATAGTTATTTGACTTGAGTGCATTTTTTCAATATTGGTGATGGCAGACATTGCATTTTTCATTCATTCTCATAGATTTTTGTGGTACGATTCTGGTTTATACATTGGCTTATTTTTCATTCATGATGAAACACTATTTTACTTGAATTTTATCCTAAACAAGTTTGAACGAGAGTCGTACCACCTGTGCCACTTGATTTATTGGCTTTTGATATCATGAAGAGCCAGGGACGTGCTCCTTTTCTACTTGATATATTAGAGAATCTAGGATGCACTCACATGGTCTTTTCGGTGTAGGATACATTGGGGATCATGTTATAGCTCACATGGTCTTTATGACGGTTAAGACTAATTACCACAATAATAATGAACTAAGGTTATTCCAAGAAGTATATCACATGTGTTCAAAGATGGTTTTACTTACATTAATCATGATTTCATTTGATGATTCTAACCCTCTTATTTTATGTTTTAACTTGGTCTCTACATATCATGGAAAAGTCCTCTTTAGTATAATTTCATACTTTTATGCATGGCTATCATACTTGGTGCATTTTTGTACTAACGCATACTCTTGGCTACATTTCTTATCCTAAAATTTATGGTCCGACAATTCCAATTCGCACCTCCATGGCTAGGATCTCTTAGTAGTTGAAGATTGAAGATTGGTTAGGTCTCATGTTTTGAGGACCAAGCCTTTATCTCATTATGTCTTTTCATTTTAGTTTTTGAACTTGATGTACAGGTTACGTCCTAATTTCTTCTTATGTACTAGATGGCTTTGAAACGATGTTTAGATCTTTTAAACTCTATTATCTTGTAAGATGTATGCTACATGGCTTGTATGGGGCCTTTTGGGGTCTTGTATTCCATGTTACTCCTAGGGGATACCTTGGGTTGTGACAAAATCATAGTATTTCATCAATTCATGCATAAGAGATCGTAATTCAATAATTTAAATCAATAATTAAAAAAACCCATGATACTTAAAGTAAACCCTAACTCAATTGGGGAATTTTAACTTTGGAAATTGAGGAATTTAGGAACTCCATGAATGGAAGGAATCCATGGATGAAAACTATCATACCTCACTTATCAAAGACCAAAATTTCTTCAGGAATAGAGACTTGACCTTGATCCCAGCTTGAACCCTTTCTTCTTCTTCAAGTTCTAGAGAGAGAAATATTTTGGAGAGGAAGAACCCAATTTCTTTTGGTGAATTTGAGAGACTGATTTCTATTGGAAAATTTAGGGGTTAAAATACCTATATAGGGGTCTTAGACATAAGCAAAACAACGTAGTATAGGAATAAAATAATTAGGAAAAGACCCAACTACCACTGAACTTAACCACCAACCTACCATCCACGGATCATTGATGATGGACCGCCCTACACGTCCGTCATTAATGGTCAGAAAGTCGATTCTTGGCCAGTGAACCACAGACCCCAACCACAGACCGTGGTCTAACCAACACTCTGTTGTTCAGGCCGTGATCCTAAGCCTTCAGACCCTTTTCAGGCAGGGCCACCCACGGACCACACCTACGGTCCGTGGTCCCATCCACGAGACATGATTGGTCCACGTGGTTGCCACTTGCAACATTCTGAAGTCAGCCATAATTCCTTATTTCGAATACGGAGTGTTACATCCAAGCTACCATGGAAAGGTGTCATATCCTCACCCATCCAAGCTACCATGAAATGGCATCATCTCCTTACTAATTCAAGTAACCATGAAATGGCATTATCTCCTTACTAATTCAAGCTACCGTGAAATGGCATCATCTCCTTACCAATTCAAGCTACCATGAAATGGCATTATCTCCTTACCAATTCATGCTACCCATGGAGTATCACATTACCAATCCAAGTTATCCATGGAGGTATCACATTACCAGTCCAAGCTATCCATGGAGGTATCACATTATCAATCCAAACTAGGTCTTATTATTATGATTCGTAAGTTCTTAGATTCATTTTAGGTGAGCAAGCCTTTCAACCTAGAATCATACACATTCATACATAAGCAATTTATATGGGAACTATCTCTTCCATAACAATTACATCTAAATCCACAATTCCTAATAGAAGTTTTACTCTCAAAGCCCTACATCTCATAATCATCATAGAAGCTTCGCTCTCAAGCAATCAATATCATATCATCTCATAAGTCTCAATATCAAAGCAATTCTAATCATAATTCATCAATCCTCTAGGGATACATCTAAACCCACAATTTCTCCTTTCATGGCATAAAATTCATCTACATCAATTTCATCTTTCTAGACATGGCTTAGGCATGGGTACATGTAAATTCATCCTAAAAACATATAACCCTATCAATCCATGCATAAATAATCATAACCTAATCATTTGGGTCAACCTTCATCAATACCCACAACTATAGAAAACAACCCTAACTCAAATTGGGGAATTTCTACTTTTCAAGTTGGGAAATCTTAGGGACTCCATGGAAGAAAGGATTCCATGGATGAAAGGCCATTACACCTTGATAAAAAAAAAAAAAGCCCACAAATGCTTCAGGAATGGAGACTTGACCTTCACCATTGCTCCAACTCTTTCTTCTTCTTCAAGTTCTAGAGAGAGAAATATTTGAGAAAAGAACTTTGGGATTTCTTTTGGGTTTTGGAAATAATGACTTGAATGGATAAATTTTGGGGTTACGATCACTTAATATACTGGTCTGAGGCTTGGGTAAAACGACATAGCTTTGATTCACTTAAAACCAGAAAAAACCCATTTAGCCCCTAACTTATAGGGGACTGCCCCATCACAATGTGAGGCTCCACGAGCCGTGGTGCCTACCACGAGTCGTGGCACCATCCGTGGTCTTAGACCAGTGACTAGGCTTGCCACCACTTGTGCTCTTAAAACTAAGTAAGTACCACGACCCATCCCACAGCCCTTGGTAGCCTTCACGAGCCATCTAGTGGCTCGTGGGGAGGGTCTCTTTCTAGGTAGATTTTAGGGGCTCACGGCCTCACCTTCACGCCGCTCACCACGACCCATGGTCTGCACCACGAGGCATCATGGTGGTTGTGGGAGGTAAGCATAGCTTGGGTAGCTACTGCCAAGGCCCATGGGCACCACCACGAGGCATGTGGACCTTTATGGAGGGTACCACGGTTAAATTCTCTAGTTCATGACTTGACATTTTTCCCATCTCTTAGACAACTAGATTCCGAGGTGTTACATTATCTGCCCCTTGGGAACATTAGTCCTCAAATGGAATTGTAGGAACCTTTTAACGGAAAAAGAATCAATACTAGCAGCCCAACATGCATGCAACTCATCTAGATACACAAATAAAGGAGGAAACATCAACTCCAAGCTAAACATACTCAATGCACAAAAAGGAAGGTAGGAAGGAACTAACATCTAACAACCCAATATGCATGAAATTTCAACAGTTCTCATATTCAAGGAGGAACTACCATCTCCAAGCTAAAAGCATGTTCAACACAATCTCATGGAGCCTATATGCAATTTATTCTCAAACACCATAGCTAAAGCATGTTCAAGAACTCAACTCATGAAGTCTATGGCAGTCATACTTCAATACAGAACAACATGAGGAAAATAAATCATGTAAACTCATTTTCTTTCAAAACACAAGTTTTCATGATCATGCATAACATAAGGAAATAATGGCAATATCTAAAACACACACGACTTCAAACAAAGAGGAAACCATAAGGAACTTATTACCTCAAGCTTGAGGAGGAGTAGAAGGAAAGAGATGAGGATATTGGGACAACATATCGGCTTCAGCCTCCCAAGTAGCACCCTCAACTAAATGATTCCTCTATAATACCTTCACGAAAGCAACTTCCTTGTTTCTCAACTTCTTAACTTGCCAGTGTAAAATCTCAATCGGAACTTCCTCATAAGAAATACTTTCATCAACTCCCAAACCTTCTAGGGGAAATATGGATGAACGATCTCTAACACACTTTTTAAGCATAGAGACATGGAAAACCTGATGCACGGATGCCAAATCATTAGACAAATAACGCTCATAAGCAACCTTACAAACACGTCTCAAAATTTGATATGGGCCTACCTATAGGGGACTAAACTTCCCTTTCTTCCCAAATATCATTACACCCTTCAAGGTGAGATTTTCAAGTAAACCCAGCCATTAACATCAAACATAAGGTCTCTTCTTCTAACATCGGCATAGGCTTTTATCGACTTTGGGTGGTTCTCAATCTGTCTCTAATAAGTCGGACTTTTTCCATAGACTCATGAATTAACTTGGGTCCTATCAAGGCAACTTCACCCACCTCAAACCAACCTATAGGAGATCTACACCTCTTACCATGAAGAGCCTCAAATGGAGCCATACTAATACTCGAATGGTAACTATTATTATAAGTAAACTCAATTAATGGAAAGTGATCACCCCAATTTCCCTAGAAATCAATGATTCATGCTCTCAACTTATCTCCCAATTTTTGGATAGTTTGCTTGGCTTGCCCGTTGGTTTGTGGGTGAAAAGTCTTGCTAAGCTTAATTGTAGTGCCAAGACCCTTTTGGAAAGGCTTCCAAAACTGAGAAGTAAACTAAGTTCCTCCGTCGGAGATAATAGATAAGGAAACTCCATGAAACCTTACCATTTCCCTCAAATACAACTTAGCATATTCTTTTGTCGTATAAGAAACTTTGACAGGAATGAAATGGGCTGATTTCGCCATTCGGTTTACTATAACCCAAATCAAATCATATTGTCGTCGAGTACGTGGCAACCCTACTATAAAGTCCATATTCAAGTCTTTCCACTTCCAAGTAGGAATGTGAAACGACCCCAAAAATGCCTGAAAATGTGCTTCGGAAACACCTATAATTGTAATTTCCATATATCTCAAAATTCGTGCATGATTTCGGAAATTCAACTTCATATTCTTATTTAGGGGGTCAAATTGAGTGGGTAATGGGTCTAACCCAAATTTTAGAGCAACCGTATCAAAATTCGAAAATCGCAAAAAATGCGATTTTGAGGGTCAACTTTAAAGTGGCATATCTTTCAGCACACAAGGAACTGGAAGGACCTCAAACTATCAAAATTAAAGCTCTGTGAGTTAGCTTTCCAACATAATTTGTTTCACCTCATTCCGAGTTAGGATGAAGGAGTTATGACCATTTTCGTAAAACCTATCTGGGCTGACCCAAAAATTCCAGTAAGCTGTATTTTTTTTTCAGCCTCATTTTTTAGGCTAAGTGTTGGGACGTTTTTTATAAAAAGGGGACATATCCCATACTTAGTCATTTAACTTCAAAACACTCAAAAGATCTCTCTAAACCCTCTCCAAAAATTCCACCAAGATCCTCAACCAAATTCAAGGATCTCAAGCTCTAATTCCGGATTCAAGATTCAATCTCAAGCAATTCTCCATTCCAATCTTCATCAAGAATTCTCCAAAATTGAGGTATGTGGGTTTGATTGTGGAAACCTTCCTTTCCACAAGTCCAACCATTTATCCTCTATTACTACTTCAAGTTATGGGTCCTTATGGTTATTTAGGAACTCTTGAGTATGGAATTACTACTACACACCCTATTAAGGTCTATTTTGCATATTATCTTGTAATGGAATTATTATGTGATGTTTATGCTTTTCATGCTTCCATGATCAAATTATGAAGGTTGATATA
The DNA here is from genome assembly GCA_029007595.1 of Solanum commersonii. Lineage (NCBI taxonomy): Eukaryota > Viridiplantae > Streptophyta > Magnoliopsida > Solanales > Solanaceae > Solanum > Solanum commersonii. Next base: position 99,916 of record JAJTWQ010000322.1, read on the forward strand.
TATATATATATGTGTATGTTGTTGGTGGGCTAATTTATATGGATTTTGGAATTGGTTGGACTTAGTACTCTTGAAACACATGATTTTATTTACATGAACAAGTAGCCCACCATGTGTTTGATAAAATGCCCATTTATAGAATTCTTATGAAATGAAAGGTCGAATGTACGTCCTATGAGTCGGATGGTTATACAATTATTGAAATGATGATGAAATGGATACATGTATATGATTTTCTCTATAAGTGTTGTGAGTCGACCAAGCCTAGCTCGGGGGTTATAGGCCCTAAAAACCGTAGCGAGGGGTTGGTACCTTGGTTGCCTAGTACGGGGGATAGTAGGCCCGTATAATCGTATCGAGGGGTTTGTACCTTGGTTGCCTAGTACGGGGGGTAGTAGGCTCGTATAACCATATCGAGGAGTTTGTACCTTGGTCCCTAGCTTAGGGGGTGGTAGGCCCGGGTAACCACATTGAGGGGTTGTACCTCTTTCGCCTTTCCAAGGGGGTGGTAGGCCTTGGAAATACTATATTGATGGTCACTCACTACACATGTACTACGCCCTACTAAATATGATTTTTATATAAGCATCATTATACATATCATCTCATTAATATGCTATCTATCGGGTACGATTATGCATTTTGCTTATGATGTCCATCTATTGTTGCATTGCATTGCATCCCATATACTTAGTACATTCAAACGTACTAATGCATACTCTATGCCTACATGATGTCACCATGTAGGGGACCGGAGCACCGTCCTCGACCATCCTCCTCCGCGTGGATAATTCGATTTTCTATCGAGCTTATTGGTGAGTCCTCCATTCCGGGGACGTTGCTTATGATCTCTTGCTATGTATAAGACTTTTCCTCTTTAATTATGTATTGACTATGAGGGTGAGCCCGGTAGTTTTTCTCGGCCCCCGCTAAGTATCCATGTTTAGAGGTGGTGTTGGACAAGTTGTGTATTTTGCTTGAGCTTGACTCATCTATGGTATTTATGTATTATTCTCCTTTTTTTTTTCTTGTTCCTTTAGTCCCGATTTCCCCTTGATTATGCTTATCGCTTATGATCATTTTAATTGCTTTCGCGACCAAGGATGTGTAATGATATGCTATGAGGCTTGTTTGGGGTTCCTTCGGGTTCCCCATTCGCCGGTCACGTCTAGGCCCTAGGCTTGGGTCGTGACAGAATGCTAATGTCTTGCGACAAACCTCTTGGTTTCTAATACTCAACTTTCACTTATTGGGCTGTTAGGACACTCGCCACAAATCCTGCAATATCCTTTTTCATCCCATTCCACTAATAGACTTCCCACAAATAATGGTACATCTTGGTGGATCCTGGGTGAATGGAATACCCAGAACTATGGGCTTCTGATAAGATATGTTCTCTTAAGTCATCAACATTCAAAACATACAAACGACTTTGACAACGAACCACACCATTTCCCGCTTAGGAGAAATCCTAAACAGATTATCAAAGTACCGCTTCTTTCAATTCTACTATGGTCGGATCAAGACATTGATTAGCTTTCACATCAGTCACAAAAGACAATTCTAAACCATTATGAACCATAACACCACCATTGGTAGAGTTTATCAACCAAACACCCAATCGGTCCAATCTATCTACATCTCATACCAATTCTTTCTTATCTTGTTCTATATGTGCAACACTTCCCATTAATAATTGGCAAAGATCATTATCTGCTACCACATTTTCCTTAACGGGGTGATAGAAAACACTCATATCATAATCCTTAAGTAACTCAAGTGTCACGACCCAGGGGTACACCCGGGATGTAACATCGCATACTAGACCTCCAAAGTCCTAGCACAAGCCACTTAGCATATCATAACATAAAGTAAATAGAAATGATGCGGAAATTTTAACAAAATTTCCATACAATCGAAGTCTTTATAAAAGCAAGAGGAAGGCTATAACACTTTATCTCAAACCATCTAAAACAAGAATAACTCTTGGGACGCAGCTCATACAAAAGTCTAAAACATAAAAGAAAGAACATAAAGGAAAGGTGATCACATCCTTGATGCTATGAGGACTCACCAATTGTCTTCAACTCCTTGCTCTACTAGAATCTAGCCACGAGAATGGAACTCAATATCATCGGACCCTACATTTGATAAGAATGTAGGCAAGAGTATGTGTTAGTACAAAATGTACTAAGTATTTTAGCTAGCATAACATCATAAGAGCATAACAAAAGCTTTAGCCAACATAAGACATAAGCCATGAGCATAAGAGATAATAACATAGTCATAGACATAATCTCCAACATAGAAATAATATAAGCATTAGTCATCATAAGGCCTGATCCATAAACATAGAAGATACTTCATATTCATAGCTTAGTCAATATTTAGTTCTTCATGCATAAGAGAAACACTCCATAAGTAGTAATGTTTCAAAGACACTTCTTCCAATTCTAAGTGTCAACGATCATAAATCAGTATAAAACCCAACTAAATGAGTTGGGATCGAATCCCACAAGGAGCGGTACATGTTTAGAATTCAATTAAGAAGTATGAATGCGGTCTAATCAGCCATAGGAATTAACATTATCGGAAAAAGACATATTCAATTAAAGAGGAGATACGAATATCAAATGGGGGATTTGGTTGCAATTACCGACTACAAACAGTCACAAATGATTTGAAATAACAGTAGGGAGATAGATTCTTGGGATGTGATCGATTATAGGCAAATATAGATATATGGGTAATTGAAGCTACTAGTAAATAGATGAAAATCAGTGAGTAGGCTAGACTATAAGGGGGATAGCTTTCTCTCAAACAACTACCCCGAATCATGTAATTTCTTTCTAACATCACCAAGCATGACAATGAAGAACAACCCACACCTTAATTCATCCACTCTCTCGAGCTAGATGGGTAGGTTGGGTTTAGGATTAGTCTCTCGAGCTAAACCCAGCTCAACCCAATACCCATAAATCATCAATCAACATTCTTTGTTCTAAAACCTCTCTCTCGAGTAAGCCAAGAACACAAAAGTTGTACTGTATTTGCAACTACAATTCATATATTAAACCTCAATTAATGATTAGACTCACTTTTAAATAACATTTAAACGAGTAATTAACAATACCCATAAACTAATTTAACGCATAATCGATTAGCCACCAACAGGGTAAGAGGAATTCAAGCTTTACAATGCTCCAATTTGAAGAAAATTCAAAACCCACTTGCAAAATCTCCAAATTCATTCTCAAAACCATCAAGTCTACCTAAGAACTTCATAGAAAAATGTTCTACGACTAAACTAGGAATCAAAACTAGATAAAATTTGATAAATTCCCATACAAAATTAATGTTCAAAATGTAATTTATAGTCACCGAAAATAAGCTACGAAGGACAACTCGATGAAGTAAGTCGGGCTCGCTGAACCACTTGGCAAGCCGCCCTTTGACCTCTTCAATCGCCTAATCACCTTAGCATTCAACATCCCCGAGGTGAGTAACTTTGGGCGATCTATCTTTACTTCGCGGAACTACTCGGTGAGTCATCGACTGCCCTTTTCATCACCAATTTGGTTTCTTCCTTCAGGGCTTGGCACAGTGGAACTTTAGACGGTCAGATGAGCCACTAGGCGACACACCGAGTGCTTTTGGCGATCCTCAGGCTCGCTTTCTTTATTTCTTTAGCTTGTTTTGTTCCTTTTTGCCTGTTAGAGTCCTAGCTTTGTTCCTCAATCCATATACCTAAAAATCAAGGGTTAAACATCAATTTATAGCACAAATTAAGCATTTGAGGATACTAAATCTATAAAAATAAAACCCTAAATGAGTCCAAATCCAGGACACATCAACAACCCCAACTTAAACTTTTGCTTGTCCTCAAGTAAAACTCAAGTTCAGCATTTCAAAAAGGATGTGTCAAATAGTGCTGCATAAGACTCAACATGAATGCACACAACCAGACTCAACTTAATCATGCAATGATTAATTATGCAATCAAGGATTCAAGTTGTGACTCACCATTATCAAAGATGCTCAAGTTTACAATGCTTGCTTCAAATGCAAGTTCAAGCTCAACAAAGGTACTCTAATGCCCTCACAACAAAGACGATTCCATATTCACACACAATTCTTCAACAATTTAAAGTTCCAGAATCATACACAACTCTCACACTCACAAAGATGAACACATGCATTACATCACCCATATGTTTGCCCTTAATTTCCAATCAACACTCGTTTCAACTCACTCAAGATCACAAAGGTCTTTTCAAGGCTTGTAATGGGGTTGAGAGTAAAAGTATGGTCATTTAGGCTCAGTGGCTACTACCATCATGAAGTGTGGCATGAACATCACTTTAATCCTTTCTTTAACATTTTTCTAATAAGATCGTAATTCACCCCATTATTCACTTTCAAATGAATTGCCAAATACCCCATTTCTTTTGCAATTTCACTACTTTATTTCACAATTTTTTTTCATTCTTTTTCTTTGCTTCTTTTTCTCTTTTCTTTTCTTTCTTTTTGTTTACATGGAGGGGTTCCAACTTTTTCAACACCATTCTCAAAGAGGAATTTTTCACACTTCTTGATTTTCCTTCTCTTTTCACCACACCCCCAATTTAGGCTTTTGGCCTAAGTTGGCTATTCAAACAAATCACACTTAATGAGAATTATGGGTGAATGGATAAAGAAGGGTCACAATTTTTAAAGTTTCTTCCTAAAAAAGGATAAAGTTCAAGGGGGGTTCAAGCGAGGTTCACACATCTCACAAGGTTGACCACAAAAGAGGTATATTGTCAAATTGTGTTCACTCTTCAAAATTGTTGCCTAAGATCATTTCAAGTTCTTGCATCACTAGTCAACTGGACCAATAGGGCAAATTCTAGGTTTCATCACACAATGTTCAAAGTAACCTCAGCACACACGGCATTGGCACCAATATCAAACAAGACTCCACACTTTTGCTAGTGTGCAATGTTCATCACAAGAGACTCATTCGATAACCGGCAAGTCACAGTGAGATGCAAAAAGTCCATACATTGTCTATGCAACTTCATTTGGCCTCATCGTAGCCGTACATTCATTTTGTTCCATTAAGAGCACTATTTTAGTCATCGATATTGATTTTCATCGACCCTCAAATTTGCACAAGTACAGCCACAATCACACACAAAAGAGGTGGCACAAAAATATAAAAAAATTGGTAGAAATCATTTCCATTCGAAAAAAGAGAGCAATAAGCTCAAACATCCACAAAATTCAAAAGATTAAACCAAAAACACATATATAGATTAAAAAAAACCCAATATTCACAAATAAACAAAATTACAAGAGGTAGGTATGGAAATACCTCACCCCACCCACAAAATAAAAGCAGTTGTCCTCAAATGCAACTAAAAAAACAAAAATTAATAAACAAAACAGAGGGAGGTAAGAAATAATCATGTCTACACAATCGCTTCGTCTGTCGAGTAATCAATGCCCGGGGTCACACTCTGGTCTTGGACATCAGTGTCCAGGGTTACAACAACACTCGCTCCACTAGAGCCTGCCATAGAGGTATCTGCCAATGATGTCTGAATGATTGACTATACTATTGTCTCCACTAAATCAGGCAAGTCTCCATAAATGGTCGCCTCCTAAACATCAAGTTGCTCCTCCTCTGTCTCTTTATCTGACTCAACGGCAGCTACTTCCTCAGCACGGGCTGGAATCACAGCACTTGGATCCTTAAGGGCCTTAGCTGATCCAAACAGTGAAGTGAAGTATGTGGACTTCAGATGGTCCACATCCTTTCTAAACTTAGAAACCTCAGCTTTCAAAGCCGTAACCTCGGTACATTCATACATCTTAATTGAATTCTAAACACATACCGCTCCTTGTGGGATTTGACCCAACTCATTTAGTTCCCCTGTCCTCTTTCACAAGTAACTACTCTCGTAGTGAGAGCATCAATGGCAGCTTGGAGAAGTGTGAGTGTAGCTATGATGGCTCACTCAATCATCCAAGGCACCTTGGCCTCTAGCCGAGAAGCCTGCACATCTGCAGAATGAGCTAGGTGCCCAAACTTGAGGAGCATGGCCTGACTGATCGGAGGTCTAGAGGTAGTGATGACTAAAGCAACTCTGGGAGGTAGGGAAGTAGTAGAGGAACCTGGGGCCTCGGAAGGAGCAGAAGTAGATGTACCTGAAGGCCCGGAGGCCGGAGTAGACTAAGATGCTTGCCAGGTATCAAATCAATGTCAACCCCCGAGAATGTGTCCTCCAGAGTTGCTCTTCTCCTATCCGCCTCATCACATGTGTACTTAGCCTCAATGCCTCGGATGTCCATGGAGGATGTAGGTGTGACCTCAATGTCCCTCTTTTCATTAAGAGGAATATAGCTTAGTAATGAGCACTGGGGATGGCAGGGACGTCTGGCGCTATTAGCCCTCATGGCCATCTTATGCTTTATAATAAGTCCCAAATCTAAGGTCTTCCTGGTTATAATACTCCCAAGGCATGCCGCCTTTTGGTGGCGGACAATGGATTCATTTTGCGATGACATGATAGAGATGCTGATGAACCTAAACCAATACCGAGTTGCTGATGCGCCAGCCTCAATCCACCTCGGGGTGGTGTTAGAAATAAGGGGAGCAAGCTAGCCCTTTAGATCATCTAGAGTTTGTGATGTAGTCATGCTCTAGTACTCATGCTCAAAACTTGTAACCCTGTCAAATATAACATTAATATGGTCACTACTATATCTCTCTATTTTCCCCTAAAATACCACGAACTCCACCGGTGTGAAGGCACTGGCCTTCTTCTTTCTCTTGGGGTACTAAATCATCATAAGCGGTGTAGAACTCTCTGATCCAGGTGGGAATGTATGGACCCCGGGACATGTGTAAATGTGCTTATAAGAGTAGTTGCATAATGTGCTTAATAATGAGCATGATTTGAGTTGGAGAAGGTAATACCTCCAATGAAATGAGATATGTTGAAGTTATGATGCTTACTGATTTGTAGATGTAGCTCCTACTTGTTTGAGTTGCATGGAGTATGTTAGAGCCATAGTTGATGTTTCCTCCTAGTTTTGTGCATTGTTTATGATGTTGCATGCATGATAGGCTTCTAGTCTTGAGTCTTTATCCCTTAAATTGTTTAAAGTGTCATTCGTGGATGAATGTTTCTAAGGGGGAGATAATGTAATGACCTCCTTAGTAAGTGAAACTAGAGCCTAACGAGTTTGTTTTTGAGTTTGTTGTTGTGTTTCAGATTGTAGAATATCTTCCCGAGCTTAGATTGAGGGGTTTATGGGTTTAACGTCAAGGTACGACTCCCCAAAGACCAACCAAGGGGTCTTTGAGGAGGACCCTAAAGCCTAACCCCTAAGACCCCAAGAAACCAAAAAGCTATCAAAAAGTTGGTGATTCATAGATAGGACCTATGCCCCGTAGGTCCATCCACGCCCCGTGGATGGCCTCCGTGGGTCAAGGTCTCAAATTTCAAGCCACTGAACAAAACCACGGACAACCAGTATGGCTCATTGACCCACCCACGATCAGTGGGTAGGGGGTTCAAGAGTCTCAATTGTAATCTGCCAACATTCGGCCAAGTTGAGGGTCATGATGGTAAATTGCTAATTAGTTGGTTAAGGGTTGGGGACGGTTATTATTAATTTATTAATATATTTTAAGGGTTTTAAAGGTATTAAACTCCCTTTTAGAACTCATTATTTCAAAGCACTCAAATTAGAAACCCACCTCTCCAAATATTCTCTCTCTAGAAACTCCATTGAAGAGCAAGTTCAAGGTCAAGTCTATGGTTCAAGGAGAAGCTTTTATTCTTCAATTTTCGTGTAGTTCTTCCCTAAAAGGCATGGTAGTCTTCATCCTTGACTTAGTTTCTTTCAAATAGTGAACTTCAAAGATGATTTCAAGTTTCTAAAATCCCCCAAAATCCCTAGTTTTCAATCTATGCTTGGGTTCAATTCCAAAACGATTTCAAAAGGTTATATATGATGAATTATGAATGTATTGTTGAATTTAAGATGAATTTATGGTGAATTCTCCTATGAAACCATGTTTCCCCCAAAATCCTAAGTTGTGATTTGTGATTGGGAATTGATTAATCATGAAAATATGTTGAATTGTTTATGTTTATATTGAATTAGTTATAGAATCATGTTAATTCCCTTATCTATTGCAGTATCTTAGATGTTTGGGTTGTGATTGATAGCTTTAGAAGGCAATTTGATGAAGAATCTATGTATGAACATGATGTGAAGTATATTTATGTGATCTCAATGAAAGTATTATGATCATGTTTAGAATGTAATTGAGTTATTATTGAAAGAATATTCTCAATTAAAACTCATGAATGATGATGATATGATGTAAAGGGTTTCTATAATGTGATGTTACATCTTGAATTGGTAAGCTTAGGCATCCTATTCTTGTATAAATGAAAGTAATGTGGATTGATGCATCTTGAATTGGTAGGCTTACGACATCATTTTCTTGTATTGTTGAATGTGGTCTTGATTGAAGTATCTTGAAGTGGTAGGCTTAGACATACTCTTCTTGTATAATGAATGTGTCTTAACTTAATGAATAAGAATCGATAGGCCTAAGGCATTCCTTACATAAAAGACTAATGAATGTGTCTTGACTTGATGAATATGAATCGATAGGCATATGGCATTCATTTCATAATAAGCCAATCAACTAATGTAATGACGACTCCTGAATCGATAGGCCTATGGCATTCCTTTCCTAATGAGTCAATGTACCATGAATCAATAGGCTTATGACATTCCTTTCATGAGGACTCTAGAGCTATCCTAATAATGAACAATGAATCGATAGGCTTATGGCATTCCTTTCATGTGTAATGATGTAACTTGGGTCTATAGGCCAATGGAATTCCTCTCAAGTACAATAATGTAATGTGAATGAAATACTCTATGGGAATGGAGGCTAAGCACCAAGTGGATATGGTAAGATAGAAACTCTATGTTAGGCTAGGGTTCCAATGAACATCTTCCTATCCCATAGCTATTTGCCCACCTAGGATATTAGCTAGTGGATCCACTTAAACTAAAATGTTATCGGTCCTACCTTAGGCAAATAAACCAACTCTTTATAGTGTGGGTTTACGACAATGGATTCCATGTCAAGCTCACATGGTCTATGTCGGATAAACTCTTATTCCCATCATGTGAGATGTGCATTATGATTTCTTGAGAATTTCTATGAAGTGTGGGTGGTAGTATGGGATGCCATCCTTGCATTGCACGAGTAGGCTTTAAGAGGGCTATAGTGAGTTCTCTAATGTCTTAATGACTAATGAATGAAAGTTCTCTTAATGAAGCTAATGAAGAATGTTGACTTTTATATGCTTAATGTAATGATGCATGCTATACTTGGATTATAATATGAGTTACCTTCCTTGTCATTACTTATGAAATGTCTATGTTCTTTATGTATGAGTATTGTCTAATTGATGAAAAGGAAGAATGGTAAGTTCACTTTTGGTGGCACTGAGTGTAGATAGTGATATGGGATGTTATTCATACATTGCACAAAGTTTATCTTGGGGTTACCTAAGGTGAAGGCTTTAATGTGATGGAATGGTTTATATGTTGATTTTGTTCTAATGTGATGAAATGACTTGTATGTTGGTTATGTTTGTATATTATGCCTCTTATACTTGTGTTCATGAAGTTTTCTCAAATTGGCATAAAGCGTTACTTTCAAATAAAATGTTTGTTTTAAGCATGGTTTTTGCATGGCTATTATACTTTGTATATCTAATGTGCTAACCCATATTTCTTCATTTATACAAAAGTGTAGGGTTTGGAGATTTGATATTCTATACTTGAAGGATTGGTTTATAAGGATTAAGGAGATGAATATTTGTTGAGTCCTCGTAGTTTCGAGGATGAACCCATTATTTCCCTTTATTTCTTTTATTTTATGTTTTGAGCTTTTGTATGGGCTTAGTCCCAAAGTTTTATTGAAAGTATTGTAGATGGTTTAAGACAAAGTATAGAAAGACTTCTGCTTGCTTTTTTATGAAAAATGACTTCGATTGTAAAGAAAAGTTTTAAATTTTACATTATCTTCCTATGCTTTTATATTCATGAATGCTATAAGGCTTGTATGATACTTTTGGAGTCTTGTACGCCGTGTCACTTCTAGGGTGTAGGCTCGGGTCATGACATATTGAAAATATAGAGTGTGGGTGAGAGTGTACGAGGCTAATCTTTGCCGGTCTCTCTCTTGATCTTTTTTGATCTGCTCCTTTGTCAATTTATAAGTAAGAGGGGAGACTTGATCTTCGCAGGTCCATGCTCGGTTAATCTTGGTCATGTAATCAAGGAGTTAGGCTGCTATTGCATAAGGTTGTTGCATTAAACCTCCCGGAGAAAGTTGATTAGCCAATCCCTTGTTCACTAAATCGAGGCTCCTATAGAAGTATTGCAGCATTACATTATCGGGCAATCCATGAGTTAGACATTGCAGCACCATATTTTTAAACCTCAGCCAAGTCTCATGGATTGGCTCACCCTCCAAGCGCTTGAAGCTTTGGATGTAGTCCCAAAGAGTCATCATCTTTGAAGGGGAAAGAATCGCACTTGGAATGCAGTAATAAGTTCATCCCACAAAGTTATTGAATCTCTTGGCAACTCAACCAACCACTTGCTTGCCTCTCTCATAAGAGATAATGGGAACAACCTCAGCCGAACCGATTCTTGAGATATGTTCTTAAAGGAGAACGGTCCATAGACATCAACAAAATTCCTAATATGCTCATGGGGATCATGAGCCAGACCTCCTAATAAACCCTTCAGTTGAAAGAGCTAAAGCATAGTGTTTGTGATGTGGAAAACAATGTTTCCTTCAGCTGGAGGTAAAGGAATGGCACCAACACCACCCATTTGGACTAGGCCATTGATGTTCGGGTCATTGAGGTTCCCAAAATCATCTTGGTGGCCTACTTGGCTACCATTACTTCTATTGATGCTCATTTCCTCCTCTGTTTTAACAAGCAACAGAAAAACCAAAAATAAAAGTAAGTAGATTCAACTATAACTAACAAGAACACAATTCAACTTAACCAAAAGAATTTCAAACAACACCACTCCCCGCCCTTTGACCTCTTCAATCGCCTAATCACCTTAGTACTCAGCATCCTCGAGGTCTGTAAGTTTGGGTGATCTATCTTTGCTTCACAAAACTTCTTGGCGAGTCATTGACTGCTCATTTTCATAGCCAATTTGGTTTCTTCCTTCAGGGCTTGGCACACTGGAACTCTAGGCAGTCAAATGATCCCTAGGCGACATGCCGAGTGCTCTTGGGGATCCTCAGTCTTGCCCTTCTTCATTTGAAGGCAACTATTGCAACAATCCATCAAAACATACATCATATAAGAAAAACACTTCTTAGATAACCTCAAGTCATACTTGTGCAATGCAAGGATAAGACCCCATAATCCCATCCATACTAAGTACTTCTTAGGGTAATCACAATCATATTTCTTGGTTGGGGACTAGTCCCTCTCTTGAAACCTTGGAACACTATGAGACACTTCATTAAGCATATCTTAGTTCATCATTAGTTTCAACCCTATGAGATTCTTCTTCAAGTATGTCTAAGTTCATTATTATCTTGAACCCTATGAGATACTTCATTAAGCATGTCAAAGTTAATTATTATCTTGACTACTATGAGATACTTTATTAAGCATGTCTTAGTTCGTTATTGCTTTTGAACACTAGGACATAACTCTTCAAGTATGTCTTAGTTCATTTTACTGTTGAACACTATTGAGATGCCTCTCTAAGTATGTCGTAGTTCATCTTTTGAACTCTACGAGATACTTCTTTAAGAGCGTCTTACTTCCTTGGATATAAAGATTGCTACTAGAAACCCAAATTTCAATAGGTGAAGGCTTCCATCTCATGAAACCTATTTTGGGAAAACCCGGACCCTACTATGTGAGAGTTCCCCTCTTTACTTTGGAAGCCCGGACTCCACTAGGTGTAAACCTCCTTTATTTTTGATGTCTGGATCCAACTATGTGTGAGCCTCCATCTCATTGTCAATATCCATTTGGGGCCAAGCATACACCCCTTAGTCTAGTTATTAAACCATACTTAAATGCATGTCTCATGGAAGGATGTCCTTGACAATCAACCCATGTTTCAAGTAATTCTATCACTTTATACATTCAAACATTCATAAGGTAGACTAGGTGGGTAAAGGCCTTCCACCACAATTCTATCTCCTAGTCTACTATTCTCACATAGACTTTACTCTCAAAGCCTTTTCATACATAACTCATCATATTAACTTTACTCTCAAAACCCTTGTGATCAACATTTATGACTACAAGCTTTACTTCTTACAATCATCCTACACACTTAGATAACAAGACATAATAGTCACTGATTTAAACGTTATCAAAGACAATTCATCAATTCTAAGCATCAATGATCGTTAGTAAGTCTAAAACCCAACTAATCGAGTTGGGGTCGAATCCCACGGGGAGTGATATGTGTTTAAGATTTAATAGGAAAGTATGAATATGTTCAAATCAGTCATAGGAATAGAAGTTATCGAATAAAGACATTATTCAAATCAGGGGATGACACGAATGCAAATGGGGGTTTTGGTTTGAAATTATCAACTTCGAACAGTGATAAACTAAACGAAATAACAATAATGAGACAGGTTCTTGGGATGTGATTCGATTATAGGCTAATATAGACAAATGGGTAATTGCAACTATTAGAAAATAGCTAAATATTAGAGAGTAATCTAGACTATAGAGGAGTAAACTTTCTCTCGAACAATTTACCCCGAATCAAGTCGATTTCTCTCGAACATCAACAAGAAAATAAAATAAGAACAGCCCACACCTTAGTCCATTCACTCTCTCAAGCTGAATGTGTGGGATTGGGTTTAGGATTCACTCTCTCGAGTTGAACCCATGTCAACCCAATATCCACTGACCATCAATAAATAAGCTTAGTCTTAAAACCTCTCTCTGGAGCAAGCCAAAAACACAAGGATAGAACTGCATTTTTAACTACAATTATTAAACCACAATTACTGATTGAACTCACTTCTAAACAGCATATAAACTAACAATTAGCAGTACCCATAAACTAAATCAGCCCATAATCATACCCCAAGAATTGGGGTTTTAGCTAGACATCATAAAAAGATAAAATTGTTACCAAATTGAGTTTCCATCAACTGGGTAAGATTAATTGTGTCCTTACAATGCTCCAAATCGAAGAATCTCAAATACCCACTTGCAATTTCTCAAAAGTGAAAAACTTCAATTCTTCCAAGCTAAAGGAAAACTAGAGAAAACTTGTCTCCAAAGCTCAAAACTTAATAATAAACTGTTCTAAAGAGTAATTGATACTAAACTAAATGTTCAAAAATGTATTTATAGTCGTCAAAAATATGTTGCGAAGAGCCACTTGGCGAAGTAAGTCGGGCTCGCCAAACCACTCGGCGAGCCGCCCTTTGGTCACTTTTATCGCTTTTCTGCCTTGACATTCAGCATCCTCAAGGTCTGTAACTTTGGGCGATCCAGCACTGCATCGCGGAACGACTCGGCTATTTGCCGATTGTTCCTTTCCATCGCCAAATTGATATCTTTCCTCAGAGCTTGGCACACTGGAACTTTAAGCGGTCAAATGGCAACTCGGTGATTCGCCAAGTTGACTTGGCGATCACTAGGCTTGCATTTCTTCATTCTTTCAACTCGATTTGTTCCTTTTTGCAAATTAGTGTCCTTGCTTTGTTCCTCAATTCATATACTTGGAAATCAAGGGTTTTACATCAGCTATTTGCACAAAATAAGCATTTCAGGACACTAAATCTATATATAATTAAAGCCCTAAATGAGTCCAATTCTCTGAGTCATCAAACACCACAACATAAACTTTTGCTTGTCCTCAAGTAAAACTCAAGTTCAACAGTTCAAAAAGGATGCCTCAAGGAGTGCTACACAAGACTCAATCATGAATGCACACAACAAGAATCAACATACTTATGCAAGGATCAATTGTTCACTCAAAGATTCAAGTTGTGACTCACCATCATCAAAGATTCTCAAGTTTACAATGCTTGCTTCAAATGCAAGTTCAAGCTCAACAAAGGTACTCAAATGCCCTCACACAAGAATGATTACATATTCACACACAATTGTTCAACAAATTATTGTTTTGGAATCACATACAATTCTCACACTCACAAAGATGAACACATGCATGACTTCACCCATAGGTTTGCCCTTATTTTCCAATCAACATTCGCTTCAGCTCATTCAAGATCAAAAAGGTCTTTTCAAGGCTTGTAACGGGGCTGAGTGTAAAGGTATGGTCATTAAGGCTCAGTGGCTGCTATCCTCATGAAATGTGGCGCGAACCTCATTTTCTTTCCTCTTTTTCCACATTTTTACTTGTGCTCAATATTTCACCCCATTATTCACTTCCAATGGAATACCGGGCACCCCATTGCTTGCAACTTTCACAATTTTTGTTTCACGACTTTTTCGTTCTTTTTCTTTTTCATTCCTCTTTTCTTTTTCTCTTTTTTTTTTGTATGGAGGGGATCTATCTTTTTCAAAACCATGAATCAAGGGGGATTTCTTCACACTTCTCGATTTACCTTCTATTTTCACCACACCCCCAACTTAGGCTTTTGGCCTATATTGGCTATTCAAACAAACCACACTTCATGAGGATTATGGGTGATTGGATAAAGAGGGGTTACAATTGTATCAAGTTTCTTCCAAGGAAATGGAAAGGATAAGGCTCAAAAAAGGTTTCAAGCAAAGTTCACACACTCACAAGGTTGGCCACAAAAGAGATATATTGTCAAACTATTTTACTCTTCAAAATTGTTGCCTAAGATCATTTCAAGAGCTTGCATCACTTAGTCAACCGGACCAACGGGGCAAATTCTAGGTATCATCACACAAAGTTCATGATAAGCTCATCACACAAAGCATTGGCACCAATATCTAACAAGACTCCACACTTTCGCTAGTGTGTTATGTTCATCACAAGAGACTGATTCGATAATCGGCTAGTCACAACGAGATGCAAAAAGTTCATATATTGTCTATGCAACTTCATTTGGCCTCATCGTAGTCGTACATTCATTTTGTTAGATTAAAAGCACTATTCAAGTCATCGATATAGATCATAAGTGACACTCAACTTTTCACAAAAATAGCCACAATCAAACACAACAAAGGGTGGCAAAATTTTTCAGAAGGGTCAAAAACCATTTGCATTTAAAACAAGGAGCCATAAGCTCAAACATCCACAAACAGTGTCAAAACACAATTTTCAGCACAAAAACCCAATATATATATAAAAAATAATCACAAGAGGTAGGTATGGAAATACCTCACCCCACCACAAATAAAGCAATTTGTCCTCAAATGCAACAAAATATTAAAAAGTCAATAAAAATGACATAGAGGGAGGTAAAAAGGGGTCATGTCTACACAGTCGCTCCATTTTTCAAGGCATCAATGCCCGGTGTCACATCTGCTACACTGCCTCCACTAGGGCCTGCCATGGATGTCTCTGTCAGTGATGAGTGAATCATAAACTGTACAATCATCTCTTCTAGGTTTTGAAGGTCCCCATAGATGATCTCCTCTGGCACTTTTATCTGCTCCTCGTTGGTCTTTGCCTCTGACTCATCAGCTGACATATCATCCATAGGCACATCTCTAGTGGTGGCCGGGGGAATCTCAGAAGTTGCCGGTGCATCCACATCATCAGCTACTTCCAGAAGTGAAGTGAAGTCCGTGGACTTCAAGTAGTCCGTGGACTTCAAGTAGTCCGTGGACTTCAAGTAGTCCGTGGACTTCAAGTAGTCCGTGGACTTCAAGTAGTCCACATCTTTTCATAAATCAGCAACCTCGTCTTTCAAAGTTGTCACCTCTGAAGTCGCCCCCTGTCTACTCTCACAAGTCTCAACTTTCGCCGTGAGAGTGTCAATAGATGCTCGGAGGGGCGTTAATGCAGCAAGGATAACACTCTCAATTATCTACAGTATAGCAGCCTCCAATCGGGTAGCCCTCACATCTGTAAAATGGGATAAGTTCTCTATTTTCAGGATCATGGCTTGAGTGATCTTGGTGGGCTGGGAAGCAACAAAAGAACTAGGAGTCTGGGAGGAAGTGGAAGTACCTGAAGGCCTGGAGGTCGGAGTAGGCAAAGATGCCTCTGCAAGTATAAAATCAACATCCACCTCCAGGGATGTATCTACTGAAGCTGCTCTCTTCATGGCTGCCTCCTCCCGAGTGTACTCGTCCTCTATACGCCGGATATTTGTGAAGGATGTGAGAGTGACCTCAATATCTCACTTCTAATAATGCAGTACTACAGCATGCCGGCACAACTCTGTAATCAAGACCAGAAATGAAAGGGACGACTGGCGCTGCTTGGTCCTCATGGCCATCTCTTGCTCAATGATGAGTCCCATGCCAATGCTCTTCCGAGCTATGATTGACCGAAGGCAGGCCGCTTTTGGGTGACGGCGGATGGACTCATTCTGTAAAGGCATAATAGAGCTGCTAATGAATCTAAACCAGTACCGTGCAGCTATATTCAGGTCCTTCTTCTCGATCTGGACTCCTACCTCAATCCACCTCTGCGTGGTGTCAAAATAAGGGGGGGGGGGGGCAAGCCATACCTTAAGCTCATCCAAAGATGTCGTAGTGGTAGCCAAGTTTGGGTAGTCAAAAATTGACCCTTTATCAAGTACAGTGTTGATGTGATCACGGCTGCAGTGCACTACTATCCCCCATACCATGATGGACCCTATAGGTCTGAAAGTACTGGCCTTCTTGCCCTTAGGGACCAGGTCACCATATGTTGAGTAAAACTCCCTAACCCATGTAGGAATGTACGGGCCTCGGGGCATGGTAAACTGCTTGAAGTAACAGTACTGGAGTGTCTCCCTCTCTTTGGAATATCTGTCTTCTAGGCCCTCTGTGGACAACATCTTCTCTTCTAGAATCATCCTCAGCCTCTCAGCTTTTAATCTATTGAGTAGTTGGGGAGGAGGACCTTTTACTAGTGGTGCTGGACCATAGTCGGTGCCAGAGTTAGCTCTGTATCATCTGTAGAAGGGGTGGCCTCTGGAACTATCGACACATTAGGGAGAGACCTAGCACGTATCTCTGCCTGCCGAGACTGTAGAGACTAGTCGTCATCCATATTAGAAAATATAGCTTGGGATTCAAAGGACTCTCCCTCGCTACCAGAGTTGTGCTTCGGAACCTCAGATATGGGCTTCTTTCCCTTGCCCTTGCCTCCCTTAGGAGGTGTCGTCTTGCCCTCTTTAGGAGGATTCACTGCCCCTTCATTTATCACTATGTATTGTGCTTTTTTACGGGGTGGCATTTCAGAGTTGGTTCTAGTCATATCTGCAAAAACATTGTAGAAAGTTAGAAACATTTCAAGAAAAATCACAGAAATTATATTGCAGACAAACTCGCCGAACCGATCGGCGAGTCGCCGAATCACTTTGGTAAGCAAGGATTGTCTTCAAAATTTCCCAGAATAATGGCATGTCAGCAATGGGAAATGTCTTTCGGCAAACCGCCGACATCATTAGGTGAGCACAGACTAGCCCGCCAAAAGTTACAGTGTATTTTAGGGGTTAGGGGCGCAGAAAGGGCGATCAAAGAAGACTTTCAGTGAGTCGCCGAGTGCACTCAATGAACTCAAGATTCTCGCCAAAATTTATAGAACCAAAATCGACAAAACCCACGAAATCAAAGGCAATCTAGGGTATTCAGTGAACCGCTGAGTGGTTTGGCGAGCTCGACCCAACTTGCCAAATTGCTCAACGTGCCTACTTTCAACCTCAACTTCCAAAATCAACCCCACAACCCCTGAAAATAAAATCAAAATATACACATACTCAATTAAACTTAGACCCATAAGACCCATGTCATCGGGGTACTCAGATTTCCCCTAGGTTGGCCAAAATTGGCCATTTCACGACTTAAGCCCTTAAGAATGATGTCAAATGCTCCATCATTGGGCAAAGCACGTCATTTAGCACATTTCAGGGTTACTTCGACTTCACCCGACTAGACTCGACAACAATTAAGCACAACCCAACAATTTATGATCAATTTTAATACACGAAACTCAGGAAATTAACAATTATGCATTTTAGGCATGATATTAAAATTAAATCGGCAAACAAGCAGACAAACAGGGATTCAGAGAGGCCCAACACACATCAAAACAATTTATAACAATGCAATTGAGTTTAATCACTAATTTATGAGTTTGGGTTCGAAAAACCAACCTTTGATGCCAAATATATGAATTGAAATGCCAACGGCAAAGTTTCCAACTCCAAACACAGGATCAACGCAATAAAGAAAGAAAATACAGTAAAATATGAAATATAGATGGCGGTTGTGATCTTGTGGAGTTAAAAAGTGAGGCAATGTGAAAGACTTTGAACTTTTAAACCTTTGGTCTTTTAAAAACCGTCCAGTTCTCACCCTTTCGGCAACATTAATTTTTGTTGCCGAACCACTCGGCAACACACTGATTGGGTACTTACCTCGCCGAGTTTAACAGGACCTCCAGTTAATGTGGGGGTCCAAACGGTAGAATAAATTAGGATCGCTGACCTGTTCGGCGATCTGCCGACTAGTCCATGGGCCCGATGATTTTTATAGACTCCATCTTATGATTTCTTGAGTCCAACTACGGTCCAAGTCAGGATCATCGACATCTTCAGCAATTCGCCGACTGGACATTTTGCTCACCAACCTGCAGTTTTCAAACACATTCTACTTTCTCACCTGCATAATCAACACACGTTATTTACAAAAACCATAAGAAAGCAATAAAACTTGGGTTGTCTCCCAAAAAGAACCTTAGTTAATGTGGTGGCACGATGTAAGTCCTCACTCAAACTTTATTCTTAGGTTTTCCATAGTGTCACAAGGCAACCCCCCTTGTTGTCTTGGGTTTAAATGAGAAGAAATTCGACCCATTTGGGTCTCCAACTGTTTGATATAGATGGAATGAGAGGTAACCATCTGGCTAAGGGTCGACATCTTACTTTATCTCTTTCAAAATTTTATTGCACCACTAACCTTTTTGAGAATACGAGAGACCACATGCTCAGACCGACCACCCTCAGAATCTTTGGGCTTTTGACGCTCGTGGGGAGGAATGTACCTTTCCTTCTCCCCATCTATTTCCTTCCAAGTGGGATTTCTCCAGCCATCATCCATGTTCCAACCTTGGTTACCACCCACCTCGGGTTGTTTGCACGATAACCACCTCCTTGGTTGTTTAGGAAGTTCACCGCCTCGTTATACAGTGCTTTAAACTTAGCATCTTCGGGGTTTACACACCCAACACCCACAATATTGACAGTCCTAGCACCAGCTCCCATGACATTTTTGGACAAAATATCAAGTTGGGTCATGATCTTTGCCATGTTTTGGTCCCTCTCTTAGTCTTTCTCAAGATGCTCCTTTGTCAATTTAAAAGTGAGAGGGGAGACCTGATCCTCATGGGTGTACCTTGCCCGGTTAATTTTGGTCATACCATCCAAGAGTTGCGCTGCTATAATGTAAGGTTGTTGCATCAAACCTCCCGGAGAAAGTTGGTCAGCTACTCCCTTATTAACTGAGTCAAGGTTTCGGTAAAAGTATTGCAGCAGAACATTGTCGGTTAAACTATTAGTTGGGCATTGCAGCACCAACTTCTTGAATCTTAGCCAAGTATCATGGATTGGCTTACCCTCCAAATGCTTGAAGCTTTGGATGATGTCCCGAAGTGTCATCATCTTCGAAGGAGGGAAAAATTGCACTTGAAATGCGGTGACAAGCTCTTCCCATGAAATGATGGAGTCTCTTGGCAATTCATCCAACCACTTACATGCTTCTCCCATTAAAGAAAATGGGAACAACCTCAACTAGACAGACTCTTGGGATATAATCTTGAAGGAGAACGACCTGCAAACATCAACAAAGTTTCTTATATGCTCATGAGGATCCTCATGAGCCAACTCACCAAACAACCCTTTAAATTGCAAGAGATGCAACATGGTGCTTGTAATGTGGAACACCGCATTTCCTTCCGCCAGAGGCAAGCGAATGGCACCAACTCCACCCACAAGATTATGGTCATTAGCATTCAGCTCATTGACATTATTGAGATTGTCGATGTCATCTTGGTGTCCTACTTGGCTACCATTGCTTCCGTTGACACTCATTTCCTCTGTTTTAAAATAGCAACACACAAACCAAAACTAAAAGTTTCAACAATGACAAAAAAAAACAAAACTCAACTTCACCAAAAGAATCTCAATCAATACCACTCCCCGGCAGTGGTGCCATTTTGATTTAAATGTTATCAAAGACACTTCATCCAATTCTAAGCATCAACAATCGTTAGTCAGTATAAAACCCAACTAAGTGAGTTGGGGTCAAATCCCACAGGGAGCGGTACGTGTTTAAGATTCAATAGGAAAGTATGAATATGTTCAAATCAGTCATAGGAATAGAAGTTATTGAACAACGACATTATTCATATGAGGGGATGACACGATTATCAAATGGGGGTTTTGGTTTGAATTATCAACTAGTAACAGTGGTAAACAAAATGAAATAACAATAATGAGATGGGTTCTTGGGATGTGATTCGAATATAGGCTAATATAGACAAATGGGTAATTGAAACTATTAGAATAGTTAAATATTAGTGAGTAAGCTAGACTTTAGATGAGGTAAATTTTCTCTCAAACAATTTACCCTGAATCAAGTCGATTTCTCTCAAACACCTACAAGCAAGCAAAATAAGAACAACCCACACCTTAGCCCATTCATACTCTCGAGCTGAATGTGTGGGATTGGGTTTAGGATTCACTCTCTCGAGCTGAACCCATTTCAACCCAATACCCACTAACCATCAATCAATAAGCTTAGTTTTAAAACCTCTCTCTCAAGCAAGCCAAAAAACACAAGGGTAGAATTGCATTTGCAACTACAATTCTTAAATTAAACCACAATTACTTATAGAACTCACTTCTAAATAGCATTTAAACTAACAATTAGCAATACCCATAAAATAAATTAGCCCATAATCACATAATCATACCCCAAGAATTGGGGTTTTTGCTAGACATCATAAAAAGAAAAAAATCATTACCAAATTGAGTTTCCATTGACTGGGTAGGGTTAATTTCATCCTTATAATGCTCCAAATCAAAGAATGTCAAAGACCCATTTCCAATTTCTCAAAAGTGAAAAACTTTAATTCTTCAAAGCT
Source organism: Solanum commersonii (assembly GCA_029007595.1). Taxonomy (NCBI): domain Eukaryota; kingdom Viridiplantae; phylum Streptophyta; class Magnoliopsida; order Solanales; family Solanaceae; genus Solanum; species Solanum commersonii. Next base: position 121,264 of record JAJTWQ010000322.1, read on the forward strand.
ATAGGGAAACTAGAGAAAACTTTTCTCCAAAGCTCAAAACTTAATAATAAACTGTTCTAAAGAGTAATTGATACTAGACTAAATTCAAAAATGTGTTTATAGTCGTCAATAATATGTTGCGAAAAGCCATTTGGTGAAGTAAGTCGGACTCGCCAAACTACTCGGCGAGCAGCCCATTGGCCACTTTCATCGCTTTTCTGCCTTGGCATTCAGCATCTTCAAGGTTTGTAACTTTGGGTGATCTAGCACTGCATCACACAATGACTCGATGATTCGCCGATTGCTCTTTTCCATCTGCTAAATTGATTTCTTCCCTCAAAGCTTGGTACACTGGAACTTTAAGCGGTTAAATGGCCACTCGGCGACTCGCCAAGTGGACTTGGCGATCACCAGGCTTGCATTTCTTCATTCTTTCAACTTGCTTTATTTCTTTTTGATAATTAGTGTCCTTGCTTTGTTCCTCAATTCATATACCTGGAAATCAAGGGTTGTACATCAGTTATTTACTAAAAGTAAGCATTTGAGGACACTAAATCTATGTAATTAAAGCCCTAAATGAGTCCAAATCTCATACTCATCAGTGACAAGCTTTATTCTTAAGCAAATTCTAGTCATAATTCACCATTAAGACTCAATCTCAATCATTACTATTCATGATCCATCATATATACTTTAATCTAATTCAACTCATGTCTATATGCTTTCATTCTTAAAAATTACTACACATGTCATCAACCCTAGAAGATCATATTTAAATCCTCAATTTCTTTCTTTAGGGCATAAACCCACATTACTTCAATTTCATCAATTAGACTAGGGTTAGGCATAGAAAACATGTAATTCCATCATAATAACATGATTCACTACTAATTCAATCATAAACAATCAATATCTACTCAATTGGATTCATACTCAACTTAACCCATAATATTGGAAGGAACCCTACCTTGATTATAAATCCTCGCAAAGCTTGCAATAATGGAGTCTTGACGTGACCTATCTTGATTCTCTTCTTCTTCTTCTTTACTTTCTAGAGAGAGAATATTTGAAAGGGAGTTGGGTTCTTTTTGGTGAATTGAAGTCACTTAATTGACTTAGTTTAGGGGTCTAAGGTATTTATATAGGTGGTCTAAACAAACATAATATGACACCAATTAATCCCTAATTAATTTCAAAAAGTTCCATCATTCCCTCTGTAACGACCCTCAATATAAAGTAGGATAAAGTAGAGCCTCACATGGGTTTTATGCATTAATAACTTGTCAAAATAATTAATAATAGCCTTTTAAGTCATTTTTAAAGATTTTGGAAGTCAAACGTCAAGGGACAACCAAGACGTTCGAAAACTAGTCATTTACGTGTTGGTGTGTTCTAGTATGTTGTTCATGTTTTTATGTGTTGGTTGAAGTCTAAAATCAGTGGAGGTGACCCTAGTGTCTTAATAAATGTTTTTAGGGTCAAAAAGTTTGGATACGACACCCCGGGGGCCACCCTAACGGTCCCCGAGGAGGACCCCAACCTTGGCCAAGCAAGCTGCCAAGGCAGCTTGAAGTTGTGCTTGGAGGGACCATTTCCGCGTAGCGGACTACCTCCACCAAGGGCCAAATGTTTGGTTCACATCGCGGACATGTTGCGAACTCTACTGTCTCGAATTTAATTTCTACAAAACTTGTGGGAGCACCTCCGCGTCGCAAACTTGTTTCCCGATGAAATCTGCGAAAATAAAACTCAAGTTTGACTTATTTAAAAGGGTCCAACTAAGTGAGGGGTACTTTGGCTACTTTGGGGAAATATTATAAACGGTTATTCTACCTATTTTAGGGTATTTTAAGTTGGTTAAAATCCCAAAACCTAAAATTAGACCCTATTTTTCAAATTGACCCTTCCCTCTCAAAATAGATTCTCTCAAAAACTCCATTGACCTTGATGAAGCTCAAGCTAGAAGATGGGTTTTCAACTGATTTCTTCTTCAATTTCATGGGTCTTCAATAATTAAGGTATGGTGACTCTTGATTCTTGAATAACCTCTCATTCAAGGAATTCTATCAAAGATTTTCAAAAGTGATTCAAAGACCAAAATTCCCAATTTTCAATCTAAACATGGGTTCCTTGTCAAACGATTTTCTAAATCATTCTATTGATGAATTAATTTGGAATTAATGTTTTTAAGACAATTTTCAAAGGAATTCTTGAAGAACCCATGATCCCCAATTTCTCAAAAATTGGCCTATGATGTGGGTCTTTGTGAATATGATCTCTATTGGTAAAATTATGTTTAGATTAGATTGTATTGATGTTTATTATGATTATATATACTTATTCATGTTGAATTGTCGGTATATTGACGAGTTGAGGAGTATGGCCTTATGGGCAAAGTTATGGGTTGATCCCTTTGTTTATGGAATTGTACTTAGACTGTGTTTATGATATTAAATTACATTGTTGATTCCTAATTCTACCTATGTCAATTGATTATGAATTGTTGAGGATTGATCCATGGTGATCATGGCTTGGAGAATTGGTAAGTTGACCTAACTTTTAGTCTATAGTATGACAATTGATGTGGGGTGGTTTGATCCACTTATGGTGGAGGTGTTCACTTCTTGTCTATCTATGCATGTTGAGATCATGGCCTAGGCAACAGATGTGAAGTGAATTGATGATTATGATGCATATGTTTATGAAGTTATGCTATGAAGGTTATGTATGAAATCCTCAATGCTAGCATGATGTTTAAAGTGTGTTGATGATCAGGAGTATAATGTGAATGATAATTTTAGGGATAAGGTGTGGTCTACATGACTGATTATGTTAGGTACTATTGTGGAATGACCCCTACCTATATGACCCCTATATGAATGTTTGATCATATACATGTTAGGAGTACCTATTCAATGTTGAATGTGTCCTTGTCTCCTATGATGAAGTGTGGGTGTGTGGTCTAGAATCCATAAGGGCTTTATATGTGAATTGCTCATGAATTGGGGACATTGTGAATGTGTTGTGATCCCTTTAAGGGAAGAGCACTTAATATCAATGTTGTTGCTAATATGTCACTAGGAGGACTAATATGCACACACACACACACTACATGTATAGCTATGAATATGAGGTGTTATGGTGTCTATTGAAAGGGTAACTCTTATATGCACCCTTACATCCTATTATGCATGCAAAGTGTATGATTAGCAAGGTATGAATATCTGTTGTATAAAGGTATTTATGTGAAAGGCTTTCTCGCATATGTACACACACTTGAATGAATGAATAAGGTTTATGATAATCTAGTGAAAGTGAGTCTCTTGAAATGTTTCCTCAATTGTACTCTAAACTAGACTATGTTATGAATATGGTATGACTATGTGAAAGGTCATTCTCACATAATGTAGGCTCTATGATGAAAGTTCATTCTCATCTTAGAAACCTTTGAGCTATATGATATGAGGGATTAAGTCCCTAAAGCCTACTTTATGAACTAATGTTAAATAAAGGCTTAAATATGTTTTAAAAAGGAGTTGGAGCTTAGCACCAAGTGAACATGAAAAATGAGAGTGGGGGCTTCATGTTTAGCAAGTCCAGCTTCCCACAAGAGAATCTTCACGTTTAGCAAGTCCGGGTTTCCAACATAGATGTTGTCTCATGAGATGGAAACCTCCACGCTTAGTAAGTCAAGGTTTTCTAGTAGCAATCTCATTGTTCCATAACTACGTGCCCCCGTAGGTATTAGCTTTGTGGATCCACTAGATAGCTATTAAGTATGTAGCTCCTACTTTGGCAAGTAGTACCCTCTCTTTTCAGTGTGGGAGTAGAACACCGGATTCCATGTAGCTCACATGGTCTATGTCGGTTATGGCAATGTCTCCCAAAAGTTAAGAAATGACTAAGATAAGCATATAAACTCTAGTCATGATTTCTTGAAGAGTTACTTAGTATAGGTAGGACTATGGACCCTATTTATGCATTGCACACGTGGACTCTAAGGGAGGTTATGATTAGGTTCTTTATGTAATGAAGACATAATCTATGTATGTTAATATGAAAGCATGTTTGGTTTACTTTACTTATGTCAAAACATGAAGTATGTTTATGCATGTGAATTACACTTATGACTTCTTAATGGATTTGCTTAGTATATGTGGGGGTATGGGACTCCATATGTACATTGCACAAGTGAAGTTTCCTTGGTTGTTAGTATGCATGTAGATGTAGTGCATGCATGATGGGATGCTAGTCTAGAGTCTCGTCGTTTTTAAAAAAAAGTGTTTAGAAAGTCATTCGAGAATGTTCCCAAGGGGGAGATATTGTAACACCCCGAAAACAAGTAGACAAAACTAGAGCCACAAGTTAGGGCTCTAAGGTTTGATGTATGGGGAATAGAGTCATAGATGAGACTTTATATGTTTAGAATGAGGGGTTTAGTGGTTGAACATCAAGGTATGTATTAGACCTAGTAGCCTAGATGACCTTTAAGAGTTTGGTTGTGCATGGGAAGGGCAACTACCAAGGCAAAAGGGCAAGACTAAGCCAAAGGGCCAAAGCTACCCAACCTTGGCAGCCACTGCCCAAGAGTTCACGGCCACCTTCACGAAGATTGAAAATAGGCATGTTGGGCTGTTTGATGAGCTGGGTCGAGCTCGCCAAACCACTCGGCGGTTCGTCAAATCCCTCTTATCGCCTTTAATTTCATGCTTAATTTGGAGGTTGGGTTCTGTAACTTTTTGCGAGAAGCCTAAGTTCGCCGATTGTAATGACTTGCAAAAATGATAGGTTAAACTAGATCCTAAATGTGAGGGTTAATGTCAAGAGTTAAGGGGTTAAGTTGTTAAACCACGGTCCGTGAAAGTGGTCGTGGTCCTTGGACAGTGTATAGCAAAACTTGGGGCAACCTTGGCCTTTGTCTTAGGCTTGCCCAAACCTAAGAAGGTCTTCTAAACTCAGGGGTCTAGTATGTACTTTAATGTTTAACAACTAAACCCCTTAACTCTTGACATTAACCCTCACGTTTAGGCTCTAGTTTAACCTATCATTTTTGCGAGTCGTTACAATATCCCTCCCTTAGGAACATTCGTCCTCGAATAACACTTTAAACACATTCGGGAAAAATGACTCGAGACTAGCAGCCCAACAATCATAACATATCAATATAATGCATAATCCATAGGAGGAACAACAACTCCACATCAATAAGTTCAATGCAATACAAAGAATTAGGGAGTACATCTACAAACTCATTATGCAACAAAGCATCACATTTCTCATTTCATTGGAGGAACTTCCTTCTCCAACTCACATCATGCTCATCATAACATCATTAGACAATTATGCAACTCTTTTCAAAAACACATTTACGCATATACAACAAGTCAACTCATGAAGCATTTAGACAACTTATTATAGATGCACATTGATGCGAGGCCAAAAATATATATTTTTAATCATTATTTGCCTCACATTTATTATTTATATTTGTCCTTTTTGAGCATGAAGCTTATGTATTGTACTAAATTGTGTATTTTATTTGTAGGATTGAATTGGTGTGAAGATGAAGAAATTTGGAACTAAAACGAATTAAATATGGAAGGTTAAAGAAGGAAATCAAGCAGGCAGCTTAATTGATTAAATTGAATAATATATATATATATATATATATATATATATCAAGTGCATTGAAGGAAAGAATTTGAATTGGTGTAAAAGTCCTGCCACGTGTCACTAGCGACGGAAGCATCAACGAAAACAATTGAGGCGGCAGACAGTTCACGCAGGAATCCAATTTCGTTTGGTTTTGGATTCCTAATTTATTTTGGACTCAATTATTTTATTTAGGGTTTCCTACATTTATAAGTAGTCCATAAGAATAATTATGAAGGGGGGCGGGGGTGAATGTAGAAATTAACTTTTGATTTAGGGTTTCTTCTTTTATTTTATTTTACATCTTTTTTTTTAATGATGGTTCTCTATGTCTATTTGGAGTTAAACTTCTCGTTCTTTGATTATATTTACTTACAAGATGATTGTTTAGTGATTTTGATTCGGCATGATTTGTTTATCATATTAGTTGTTCTTATATTCTTGTGATCACTATTTTGATGCTTGATCACCATTGAAATAAACATATTGTCCGAATTGAACTCGAGAGAGGAATAAGAGGATAGAACGTGGAATATAAGGAGCATGATTTTTTCTTAATAATTAGGGTTAATTTGTACCTAGGATAGGGATATACCTAGAAACCATGCTTGATCACTATACAGGAAGAAATCGTAATGCTCGATACTTAATCCATCCTATCCCCGCTCAACGATGTAGTTAGGGTGTTATTTATCGTAGGCGATTAGAGGTTGGGAGACCATGATCATACATTTAACCCTTTGAATCAATAACTATATAATAAAATAAGTTGATGAAATGGATGCTAAACATGATTGTTAGTTATATTATAATCCTAGATCGATTCATTCATTCATTGTGTAAACATCTATCTTTTCTTAGTTAATTGGTTTTTAGTTATTTTAACTTTATTTTTAGTTTAGTTAATATATTAATCTTTTGAAATCCTCCCCTAAATAAATAATTAGAATTAATATACTTTAGTAAGAATAATTAATTGACAAGTCCTTCGGGTTCGATAATCCGATTCTTTTAAGAGTCACTATATTACTTGTATGACCGCGTACACTTGCGTGTGTAATTGGAAGCAACAAGTTTTATGAGGAACAAAATCAATGAAAACTCATTTTCTCATATAAGCATAATTTCATCAAAACATGCATAACATAAGGAGACCATGGAAACTCATCTTCACACATGACTCCAAAATATGAAACAAGTTACAAGGAACTCTTGGTCCCAAGCTTGAATAGGAATAGAAGAAAGGTGATAAGTATATCGGAACTCTCATCAACATACTATCTCCCCCTTAAGGGAAAACCCATATTAAGGCAAACATGAAATCAACATAGGAACCTCAACAAGACATTCACAACCATAAGGAACTATCACTTACCGGTGCCTTCATCTGAATTAGCTCATTTGTCCTTGTTAGCTTGAAGCACATAGAAACGGTTTCTCTTTGGAGAATCAAGATCCGGGCCATCATGAGAAGCTTGTTTGGTCTCTCTCCCTTTTGCCATGAGTGTTGGACAATCTCTCATCTTATTATCCTTCTTTCCACACCCAAAGAACCCATCCGTGCCGGCAAGACACTTACCCAAATGTTGATTCCCACACTTGGCACATCTAGGCCTCTCAAAAGAAGAACCACCTCCATTTCCTCCTTGAGATTTAGAGTTAAACACCCTATCATTGTTAGCCATTGAGGAATCTTGATTGTAGGACCTCTTCCTGGACCTAGGTTGACCTTGTTCATCAGATCTACCCCTATTCAACTCTCTATTCTTCCTCTTAAGTTTAGACTCCTCAATTGATTGAGCATACACAATAAGTCTAGAGATATTCATGTCATCATGGAGCATCGCCGTACGACACTTTTCCTTAACTAGGTTGGATACACCGGTCACAAATCTATTCATCTCATTCCTAGGGTTAGACACCAAGGATGGAGCATACTTAGACAATAAGGTAAATTTCAAGGAATACTCCTCAACACTCATGCTACATTGCCTAAGGTTTATAAACTCCTCCACTTTAACCTCCCTCTTCTCACAGGGGAAAGTACCTACAAATGAATGCTCTCTCAAACTCTTCCTATTCTATAGGACCCGCTACTAAAGGCCTATTGCTCTTCCATTGAGTGAACCACACTTGGGCCATATCTTTCAATTGATAAGAAGCCAACTCCGCCTTATCCCTAGAAGTTACCTCTATAGCATTGACTATCTTATATACTTCATCCAAGAATTCTTGGGGATCCTCTCCCACTTTAGATATATGAAAAATATGATGATTCATCCTCACAAAGTCTCTCAACCTTGAGGCCATGGTACTTTCATTAGCATTACATCTCAGTTAATTTGAGCGGTCATGGCTTGGGATAAGGTTAGAAAAGCTGACCTAATATCTTCATTGGTCATGGTCGGGGGATCCACCGAAACTTGGTTGCCTTGAGGAACTTGGCCACCTTGAGGACCTTGGGGAGGAACTCCCTCATTAACATTCTCCACTTCCACTCTCCTTGCGGGCGTCCTTCTTGTATTCATATCCTATAAACACAAGAGAAGGATTAGGAAAAGGACATCTATAAAGCTAAACTCTAAGGCACAACTTCAAGAATATGAAAGAAGTGTAACTTTCTAACGTCCTATAGCCTCTCGCTGTATAACACCCCGTAAAAACTAGTAAGACCTAGTTAAAGTCTAATGGAAACGAATACGTGAAACTAGAGCCTCACATGTGAGTTTGAAGTTGGAACTTGATTAAATGTTGTTAAAATGGTTTACCAAGTGAAGGTTGAGGAGGTTAGGGGTTAAACGTCAAGACACAACTATAACGCCCGGAAACTTGTAAGTTGAACTAGTGTGTTGGAGAGTCTTGTAGTGGAGTTTTGGAGTGTTGTATGAGGGTTAAAACTCATAGAAATGACTCCCGTACTTAGAATGACATGTTTAGGGGTTAAACGTCCGAGTATGACTCCCCAAGGACCACCCAAAGGGTCCTTGAGAAGGACCCCAACACTGCCCAAAAATCTGTCAAAATATCTTAGACCACGAGTCCAATTGATGGACCTTCAATGGACCCACGCCCAGTGGGTTGGGGTCATGTGTCAAAGCCTGTTAAGGCCTACAAGTTTTTACCCCAGTACCAAACCACGAAACCCCTTTGATGCCCTGTGAACCCATCCACGGTCTGTGGATGGGTGGTCCATAGGTGGTCACAGTTTTGGAAGTTTTTAGTTTAAGTTAGGTGTTTGGGAATTAGTTAGGTATTTAATTATTTTAGTCTAGTGTCATTTTATACTGATTTAATTGACCTATATAAACTATTTTAAGTCATTAAAACATATTTTAATAGGTCATAATCCAAGACCCCACATCCAAACCCAACTACTCTTCTCTCCCAAAATCTTCTCTCTAGAAACTCCATTTAAGAAGCAAGAAAGAAACCAAGTTAGAGCTTTAAGAAGGAAGATTTTCACTACGAATTTGGAAGGACTGTACACCTAAGATATGGGAGTTCTTCATTCTTGGTTAGATATCACCAAGGGGCCCCATCAACTATGTTTTCAAATTCCCCAAATCTAGGGTTTTCAAATCTAGTCATGGGTCTTCTTCCAAAACGAATTCAATTGTTTAATTAAGGTTTATTATGATTGTTTTTGATGATTTATGATTGTATTAATGGAGTGTTGATGGATTTTGATGAAAATCTCCCTTGGACCCATGATTTCCCCTTCTTCTTAAATTGTGAACTAAGGTGTGACTTGATTGATCATGGAAACTTAATAATCAATTGTGTTTAGGTTTATTATGTTGTTGAATCATTATGCCTCTCTATCTAACATGGTAATTCTAGCAAGTTAGGATTGATCTTGATCTTTAGCCTTAAAAGGCAATTTGCTAGGGTTGTATATGTTGATGAAGATTGTAGATGAACTTGTTGATTCACTTGAAAGGTGGAAGTGTTTAATTATGTAATTGCATGATCTAAGTGTGATTTTACATGTATACTTGATTAACCTAAGATTCTAGGGTTTTGTCATGAAAGAGACAAATTGAGGGTTCAAATGTGAACCTCTAAGATTGAATAACTTCTTGATGAATTGACTTAGATTAGATCACCTAGACTTGAATTGGTTTAGGGTAATTCTTATAAACATGAATTGACTTGATCATGACATTATGTGCATGTTGATGAATACTTGAAAGTATAAAATGCCAATCAGGATGTGATTAATGTATTGATGAGTTGTTGGATCATGGTATTCCCTTATCTATTGTGCTATTGCTATATGTTTGGGATGAGTTGGTCAATAGCCCTTGAAGGGAATATTGTGAAGGTTTGTGTATATTGATAAGATTGTGTGTGAACTCATGATTTACTTAGAAGTTGAAAGTCCAATGACTATTGAGTATAATTGTGGTATTGTTGAAAAGGCTATTATTCCCTTACCCCTACACTTGATATTGTATGAATGGTCTAGGATGATTATAATGTTTTTGTTTTGTCATTCCAAGGACAATTACACACACACACACAAAATCCATGCATAAACATGATCATGATGTATCAATGGTGTTAATTGGAAGTATAATTCTCATATGCACCTTTACACATTATTATGCATGAAATGTACATGACCATGATGTTGTTGTAATGATTCAAGATACTTCTTACCCTACACCCTTACACTTATATATGCATGACAAGACTATGATTATGATATTAATGTTGGGTTGATTGAAAAGGACACTCTCATGAACATGATGTGAAAAACTTACTCACACACTAAGGATTCTAAGGAATCCTTGAGCTACCATGATACCATGATGGTTGAGTGTTATGCATTCTTCCATGAACTTGATTATAAAGTAAAGACTTAACATGAAAGGGAATTAGGCTTAGCACCGAGTGGATAGGAACAAGAGATGGAAACCTTTTACCTTAGTCGATTCGGGTTTCTAGAAGCAATCACCCTATCCCATAACTATGTGCCCACATAGTCTCTTAGCTAGTAGATCCACCTATAAGCTAACCATGTTAGTTCTACCTTAGGCAAGTAGAACAGATCTTTTTGGTGTTGGTTCAGAACACCAGATTCCATGTAGCTCACATGGACTATGTCGATTAAAACTAAACTTCCCTATATAACAAGAACAAGATCCATGACATGACATGAAAAATAACATGAACTAATAATACAAACACAACTCATGTACTGTGTTTACTTGAGGGGTCTTGCTAAGTATGAATGGGGGTATGGGACTTCATTCATACATTGCACAAGTGAGCTTGGAGAGTGATTATGGTATGTGCTTGATAACATAATGCTTTGTGAAGTTAATGTACACCATGCATAAACATGAACTATGAACATGAATGTGAACATGAACATGAGCTATATCTATGACTTCTTAATGGTCTTTGCTTTGTATGAGTGGGGGTATGGGACTTCACTTGTACATTGCACAAGTAGACCTATGAAGACGTTATGGTGTGGTTTACTTTTGTCATGAATGTATATAAATCCATGTGGGCATGTAATGAGTTGGTAATTGGTATGACTTGCTTACTATGAACTATAAACATGATGTTTCCTTGCCTATGGTTATTGGCTTGTGTTGTACATTGTAAATGCATATTAGTTACCATACATTGCACAAGTGTTTCTTAAAGGTTACTTAGGTGATGATTACCTAATGATGGGATGATCTAGGTATATGACTTGTATTAACTTATGATTGAGGGCCATGTATTCTGAAGATTGGGATTTGTATCATATTGATGTTGGAGACTATGCTTATTATTATAATGATATATTTCATTTTATAATGAAATGTATGTGAATTGCCTTATTGGTTGCATTCTCCAACTATTTCAAAGATGATGTTAAAAATGGCTTATAACATGATTTCAAACGAAATGTCCGTTTTCATGCATGTTTTAATGGTTTTGTGCATGACTTCCATACTTAGTAATTTTTGTGCTAAACCCTTCTTTCTACATTATCACCAAGTGTAGGATTTTGAGATATTGGATTCCATCCTTGTGGCTAGGTTGATAGGAGATAAAGAAGAAGAAGATTGGAGAGTCCTCATTGTATTCGAGGGCTCAACCACATGTCCTCTAGTGTCTTTAATTTTATGTTTTTAGACTTTTGTAAGGGTCATGTCCCTAAGATTTGTATTTCAAGAATTTTATTCCAAGTATAATAGATTGTTTGAGACATAGTGTCACAGATACTCTTTCACTTTATAAAAAACTTTGATTGTAAAGAAAAGTTTTAAATTTTCTGCTATTTTACTATGCTTTAATGTTCATGATATGCTAAGGGCTTGTATAAGACCCCTTTGGGGACAGGTACGCCGTGTTACGACTAGGGGGTGCTTTCGGGATGTGACAAACTTGGTATCAGAGAATAATGTTTTGGGATAATTTGTAGGATGTTTCAAACCACATCTAGTAGAATATTGTTCATAAATGTGAAGCACGCCACATTTTATGAATAAGAGGCTATCAAATGTTAGGAAAACCTTCACTTTCTCTTTCTCTAAGTCGTGCCCTAGAGTTTAGCTTTATTAGACCTTTTCCTAATGTGTGCCCTATGGTTTTCAAGAGATGACTACTTCAAGGGCCTACATTGAAGGGATTCAGGAAGACAATGTGGAGCAAGAATTTCCACTCCAAGATCCTCTCCAACTTCCAATGGAACCTATGGGGGAGAGTGTGACTAATGCGGAATTTAGGTCCGCTATCCAATTGTTGGCTCAAGCTTTGAAAGTGCAAATAAACAAAGAGGTTGTAACTCTAGCAAATCCCATAAGGGGGATAGCTACTTCTAGATTGAGGGATTTTTTAGGGTGGTATCCTCTTATGTTTTATGGCTCCAATGAGGGTGAAGATCCTCAGGGGTTTGTGGAAAAGGTCTCTAAGGTGCTAGACCGTATACGAGTAACTTTGATAGAGAAAGTGGAGTTAGCTTCTTGGCAACTCTGAGGGGTTGCACAAATATGGCATGATCAATGGAGGGAGACTAGGCAAGTAGGATTGGGCCCCAGAGATTGGGAAGGGTTCAAGAGTTCCTTTCTAGATAGGTTCTTCCCTTTAAAGATGAGATAAGGTTTGGTTCTTTAGTTCATCAACCTTGAACAAGGTGATAAGTGTGTTAAGGAATATGCAAGGAGGTTCACCCAATTGTCGAAGTATGTTCCAATCCTAGTATCCGATCCCAAAATGGGGATGAGTAAGTTTGTGTCGGGATTGTCCGATTTAGTGGAAAGTGAATGTTGTATGGACATGTATGAGCATAATATTAGTATGCCTCCTCTTATAGAGTATGCCCTTAAAATTGAGCAAAAGAAACTTGAAGAAAAGTTGAAGGAGAAAAAGAGGATTAGGATGGATGATGGAAATTATTCACTTAAGAGGTCCTTTAGACAAGATCCTTCTAAGATTCTCCCAAAAGTTATAGGGGAGAGGGTGTCTAACCCTATGCCTAAAAGAGGAAGCAATAGTGAATCAGTGTTACTTAAGCCTACTTGTAAAACATGTGGAAAGAAACATAATGGGAAGTGTCTAGCCAGCACAAAGGATTGTTATAAATGTGGTAGGAGTGACCACAAAATAAAAGATTACCTGATACTTGCCACTAGGGGAAAGAAAAGGAAGAAAGTTAGGTTTGATGCTTTTCAAACTAGAGGTGAACAAGAGTATCCTCTTAATGTTGGCCCCAATATGTGTTTCATACTTATTTCTATTTTGGTAATACTTGTTTTTTGTGACTTGACAAATTGGATATGATGAACTTTGTATTGTCCTTAGTTTTCATGGGTTTAATTGTGGTTATATGTGGTTGTTGGTATAACCTAACTTAACCATAATGGATTTTATGATGTGTTGGATTTGGATGAATAGTGGTGTTTAAAGTGATGCCTAGAGGGGTTGAGTGAGTAAACTCATTTGAAAAAGGAAAGAAGTGTAATCCTCCATGGTTTAGAATCATATTGTGTGATGAGTGTGAAGGTTTAGTTATGGCTTGCTCCGACCTTAAAATTGAAGGAAGAGATGTTGTAAAGTATTTGTATAGGCTTACATGAAGTGAGGGATAACGTGCTTCAATGGTAATGTCATTGAGTGTCCTTGATGTTGATGAATTAGGCTTGCTTGATAATCTCACCTTAAGAGGTGTAGTGAGTTCGAGAAGTTTAGTCTCAGTTTGGTAGGCTCATATGAGACTTTGAGTGGTGTTGGTATGGTTTTTTGTGAGTAAGAGTGCCTAGATGAGAACCTCTCTAATTTAGAAGTACCTATTGGGATCTTAGACCGGCAAGCCAATAAATAGAAGAGTAAGAAAGTGGGGGTATGGGACTTCACTTGTACATTGCACAAGTAGACCTATGAAGAGGTTATGGTGTGGTTTACTTTTGTCATGAATGTATATAAATCCATGTGTGCATGTAATGAGTTGGTATTTGGTATGACTTGCTTACTATGAACTATACACATGATGTTTCCTTGTCTATGGCTATTGGCTTGTGTTGTACACTGTAAATGCATGTTAGTTACCATACATTGCACAAGTATTTCTTAGGATTGCTTAGGTGGTGATTACCTAATGATGAGATGAACTGGGTATTTGACTTGTGTTACCTCATGATTGAAGGCCATGTATTGTGAAGATTGGGATTTGTATCATATTTATGTTGGAGACTATGCTTGTTATTATAATGATATCTCTCATATTATAATGCAATGTGAGTTGCCTTATTGGTTGCATTCTCCAACTATTTCAAAGATGATGTTCAAAAATGGCTTGTAGCATGATTCCAAACGAAATGTCCCTTTTCATGCATGTTTTATTGGTTTTGTGCATGGCTTCCATACTTAGTATTTTTTGTGATAAACACTCCTTTCTAAATTTTCACCAAGTGTAGCCTTTGGAGATATTGGATTCCATCCTCATGGCTAGATTCATAGGATATCAAGAAAAAGAAGATTGGTGAGTCCTCATTGTATTCGAGGGCTCAACCACATGTCCTCTATTGTCTTTACTTTTATGTTTTTAGACTTTTGTAAGGGTTGTGTCCCTAAGACTTGTATTTCAAGAGTTTTATTCCAAGTATAATAGATGGTTTGAGACACAGTGTCATAGATACTCTTTCACTTTATAAAATACTTCAATTGTAAAGAAGACTTTTACATTTTCCTCTATTTTACTGTGCTTTAATGTTCATGATATGCTAAGGGCTTGTATAAGACCCCTTTGGGGTCAAGTACGCAGCGTTACGTCTAGGGGGTGCTATCGGGTCGTGATAAACTTGGTATCAGAGCATAAGGTTTTGGGATAATTTGTAGGATCTCTCAAACCACATCTAGTAGAGTCCTGTTCATAAATGTGAAGCGCACCACATTTTATGAATAAGAGGCTATCGGATGTTAGGAAAATGTTCACTTCCCCATTCTCTGTGTCGTGCCCTAGAGTTTAGCTTTATTAGAACTTTCTCCTAATGTGTGCCATATGGTTTTCAAGAGATGACTACTTCAAGGGCCTACATTGAAAGGATTGAGAAAGACAATATGGAGCAAGAAGTTCCACTCCAAGCTCCTCTCCAAGTTGCAATGGACCCTATTGTGGAGAGTGTGACTCATGCGGACTTTAATTCCTCTATCCAATTGTTGGCTCAAGCTTTGAAGGTGCAAGTCAACAAAGAGGTTGTAACTTCGGCAAATCCCATAAGAGGGATAGCTACTTCTAGATTGGGGGAGTTTTTCGGGTGCTATCTTCCTATATTTTATGGCACTAAGGAGGGTAAAGATCCTCAGGGGTTTGTGAAGGAGGTCTCTAAGGTGTTAGACCGTATGAGGGTAACTTTAATAGAGAAAGTGGAGTTAGCTTCTTGGCAACTCAGAGAGGTTGCACAAATATGGCATGACCAATGAAGGAAGACTAGGCCGGTAGGATTGGGCCCCATTGATTGGGAAGGGTTCAAAAGTGCCTTTCTAGATAGGTTCTTCCTTTTAAAGATGAGAGAAGCTATGGTGCTTGAGTTCATCAACCTTGAACAAGGTGATAAGTATGTTAAATAATATGGAAGGAGGTTCACCTAATTGTTGAAGTATGTTCCAATCCTAGTATCCGATCCAAAAATGGGGATGAGTAAGTTTGTGTCCAGATTGTCCGATTTAGTGGCAAGTGAATGTTGTATGACCATGTTTGAGCATAATATGAGTATCCCTCGTCTTATAGAGTATGCCCTTGAAATTGAGCAAAAGAAACTTGAAGGAAAATTGAAGGAGAAAAAGAGGGTTAGGATGGATGATGGAAATTCTTCACTTGAGAGGTCCTAAGATTCTCCCAAAAGTTATGGGGGAGAGGGTGTCTAACCCTAAGGCTAAAAGATGAAGCAATAGTGAATCAGTGTTACTTAAGCCTACTTGCAAAACATGTGGAAAGAAACATAATGGGAAGTATCTAGCCGACACAAAGGATTGTTATGGTTATTGTAGGAGTGACCACAAAATAAAATATTGCCCGATACTTGCCACTAGGGGAAAGAAAAGGAAGAAAGTTAGGTCTGATGCTTTTCAAACTAGAGGTGAACAAGAGTATCATCCTAATGTTGCCCCCGGTATGTGTTTCATACTTATTTCCATTCCAGTAATACTTGTCTTTTGTGATGTGATAAATTGGATATGATGAACTTTGTGTTGTCCTTAGTATTCATGGGTTAAATTGTGGTTATATGTGGTTGTGGGTATAATCTAACTTAATCATAATGGGTTTTATGATGTGTTGGATTTGGATGAATAGTGGTGTTTAAAGTGATGCCTAGAGGGGTTGAGTGAGTAAACTCATTTAAAAGAGGATAGAAGTATAATCCTCCATGGTTTAGAATCAACAAACTCATTTAATGGTTTTGTGCATGGCTTCCATAGTTATACTTTTTGTGCTAACCCCTTCTTACTACATTTTCACCAAGTGTAGGCTTTGCAGATATTAGATTACATCCTTGTGGCTAGGTTCATAGGAGATCAAGAAGAAGCAAATTGGTGAGTCCTCATTGTATTTGAGGGCTCAACCACATGTCCTCTATTGTCTTTACTTTTATGTTTTTAAACTTTTTTAAGGGCAGTGTCCCTAAGACTTGTATTTCAAGAATTTTATTCCAAGTATAATAGATGGTTTGAGACATAGTGTCATAGATACATTTTCACTTTATAAAAGACTTCGATCGTAATGAAAAGTTTTACATTTTCCGTTATTTTACTATGCTTTAATGTTCATAATATTCTAAGGGCTTGTATAAGACCCCTTCGGGGTCAAGTACATCGTGTTACGACTAGGGGGTGCTCTCGGGTCGTGACACGCTCATAGATGTGTCGCTACTCACACCGATGAACAAGACTCTACTAGACGTGGCTTGTGAAACATCAATCCTATAGACCATTTCCAAAATCTTGTGCTCTGATACCAAGTTTTTCACGACCTTAGTTTAGACCCCGAATGCGACACGGCGTACTCGACCCCGAAGGGGTCTCACACAAGCCTCTTAGCATTCATAACATTCGATATATAGAAATAGTGCGGATTTTATAACTTTTTTTTATAAATCCAACATCAAAATACTCATTTAAAAGCAAGCGGAAGTCTACATCTCACATGGCCATCTTAGACAAAACTTTAAACAAGAGTAGGGACACGGCCCTTTACAATATAAATCTAAAAATAGTCTATTACATGAAATAACTAGAAACATAAAAGTCCTTGCCCTCGATCTATGAGGAATACCAAAAGATGTCTTGGAAGAACTCTATTCCAAGCTTCAACTAGGGAGAATCAATCACTTGCTGGAACCTACACTTGTAGTAAAAACATGAAGAAAATATGGGTTAGCACAATTAAGTACTAATTATTATAGCCATGCAAAAACATTCTTAAAATGGGCATTTGATTTTGAATGTCATACTATATGCCATTTTGGTAAAACTTGATGAACATTGATAAAAGAGGCATAATATAAGTCACAATCAACATTCCAATCATATTTTTCACATTTGAACATAATGAACACATAAACCTTTACCTTCATATTAAGCTATACGTTGTACAATTTATGGGTAGCGTCCCATACCACCACCCGCACAAAGGTACCACCTTAAGGTCACCACAAGTGAACTTACCATTCAACCTTAGCATCTTTACACTATACTCATACATAAGAGACAAACATTACATAAGTCATATAAACACATTAAGGACCATCACCTAAGATAATCCCTAAGTCATACTTGTGCAATGTTCAAGTAGCATCCCATACTACTACTCACACTAAGTACTCCTTTGAACTCACCATAGACAAGGCACATTCAGACTCAACAAGTCATAACAAGGAAGTAACCCATAATACAATCCAAGTATAACATTCATCTTCACATTGAACATATAAGCATTTAAGTCACCCATTCTTCATTAGCTTAATTAAGAACACCTTCATTCATTAAACATTAAGCCAACATTCTCATTGATATCATCATAAGATTCCATTCATTTCATTTAAACATTATAAAGGAACACACTATGACCCCTCTCAAATCCTACTTGTGCAATGCATAGATAGCGTCCCATACTACCACCCACACTAAGTAGTGCATTCTTAAGAAGCCATAGTTCATTAACATTATTTTGGGGGTAAGCCTTAACCGATATAGACCATGTGAGCTTAACATGGAATCCCATTGTCACCCTCACTGGATAAAGGGATTCCTACTTGCCTAAGGTAGGACCATCATTTTTATAACTTAAGTGGATCCACTAGCTAGACCTATGTGGGCACATAGTTTATGGGATAAGGAGATTGCTACTAGATATCCCATCTCAAATCACATATGAGTATCAATCTCAAGAGATTTTTACTAAGTGCCCCGCCTCAACTCACGTATGAGAACCCATCTCAATCCATATCCACTCGGTGCTCAGCATTATTCCCCACAAAGTATTTGAAATTCATTATATTCGTTCACTATTATGGGATAATAGATTGCTACTAGATACCCCACCTCAACTAACGTATGGGCATCCATCTCAAACCCAACATTCATTCATTAGAAAGCTCATAGATTCAAATATGAGAATAGACTTTCACCTAGGAATCCCATATTGTGAGAAAGTCCTTTCACAACATGTGTTTTCATTCATTAGAGTACAATTGAGAATAGCCTTTCAATAAGTACTTCACATTAACATAATCATAGAATTTCATTCATCATTCATTTATGAGTGTGTGTGACCATGTGAGAATAACCTTTCACATAAGCATCATAATTCATACAATTACCTTCTAAATATGATCATAATACATCCATAGTAATCACAAACATATCCTTTCACTTCATGATCATAAATAGTAATTAAACACCTCGACCTTTCAAATGGATCAATAGCTCAAGTACAATTCTACTATAACAAGTAATTGGGTCATAACTTACCCTTTCAAGGCCATGATCACAAATCATCAACATACCAACAATTTACCATAATCAAGGCATAGATAATGAGACAATTCAATAACCCAAAGCAATTTAGAAAAATTCCATTCGTAAGCTTTCACAATCATCAAACCCACTTCATAAGGGAACAATTTAGGAATTAAGAGAATTCATGGGCTCATAGAGTATTTTCATCATAAATCATCAATTAAACACCAATACAATCATAATTTGTCATTAGAAACCATTTGATGAAAGAACCCATGAGATTGAGTAAAACCCTAGATTTTTTCATACTTTGAAATCACCTTTGAATTGGCTCCATGAATGAAAATCTAGACAATGATCAAGACTATCGTACCTTCCTATTGATTCCCCAGGAAAAATTGAAGAAGAAACACCTTGGAATCCACCAACCTTAGCTTCAATGGCTTCCTTCTTCTTCCTTGAGTTTAAAGAGAGAATTTTTTTAAAGGAATAACTTCTTTTAGGTTTTAAAGAAATAAGGAGTAAATGACTTATTTTAGGACATAAAACTATATATACTAGTGATATAAACCATTTAAAATCAACCGCACTTATTAATTAATTAAAAGGAAATTACTTAAGACACCTTATTTTAGGCAGCCTCATCAGGGACCACACCCAACTTAACGGGTCGTAAGGGGCACCATGGCTCGTGGTGGTGCCCGTGGTCCCCTAGGTAGTGTGCCTCCCAACCTTTTCAATCCCTCCAAGGCCTAAGGCAAGTCCATGAGACCTCTCACGATCCGTGGTCAAGACCACGAGTCGTTGTGATGGTCGCGGTCATGGAGGTAGTAGCTTGGCCAAAGTCCCTTTCTTGCCTTGAGCCTAAGTGGTCCTCACGTCCACTTTAACGGACCGTCTAGGGCACCACGGCTCGTGCTGGGGCCCGTGGTCTTTGAGGCAGTAGCCTCCTCAACTTTGCACCACTCCCATAAAGCTAAGGCAAACCCACAAGCTTTCCCACAGCTCGTGGTCATGACCACAAGTCGTGAAGTGGCTCGTGAAGGGGTGGGCTTGGCACCTTTTTGGACACACTGTCTTGTTAATCACGGGTGGAACCACAACTCGTGATGGCCACCACGGGTCGTGAAGACCCTCGTGGTAATGGTAAGCAGTGTCTAGATGGTGTTTCATGCACCCAAGGCTCCCACAATGCCAAGGCAAGACCACGACACCTCCCACAATACGTGGTCAAGACCACGAGTCATGGTGAAGGTCGTGGTTCCTAGGCAGTGGCTAGGCCTAAATGCCATGCCTCACACATGTCTAAGGGACCTTCATGAGCCCTTTCACGCACCGTGGTCAAGACCACTGGTCGTGAAAGTGTTCGTGGTCCTTGGGCAGCGTATAGCCAAACTTGGGGCAGCCTTGTCCTTTGGCTTAGTCTTGCCCCTTTTTGGCTTGGCTCTTAGTCTTGCACCCTCAACCAAACCTAAGAAGGCCTTCTAAACTTAGGGGTCTAGTACGTACTTTAACGTTTAACAACTAAACCGCTTAACTCTTGACATTAACCCTCACATTTAGGCCCTAGTTTAACATATCAATTTTGTGAGTCGTTACATCGAGTACACTCAGCGACTTGCCAAAAGTCCTTCTTGATCGCCTATTCTACACCCCTAACCCTTAAAAATGCACTGTAACTTTTGGCGGGCTAGTCCTTCCTCACCGAATGGTGTCAATGATTCGCCGAAAGGCCCTTTCCATCACCGACATGCCTTTTGTTTGAGTAAATCTTGATCCAATCCTTTCGGCGAGCTCGACTTAGCTCCCCAAAGTGATTTGGTGACTTGCCGATCGGTTCCGCCAGTTTGTCTGCTATTATTTTCTGCAACTTTTCCTAAACTATTTCTAACTCTTTTTGATGATTTTGCAGACATGGCTAGACCAAAAGTGGCCAGTAGAGACATGCTGGCCCTTAAGAGGAAAAAGGGAATAACAACCAATGAGGATGCAACTACATCCAAGGCTAAGGCCACCAAACTTTCCACGATAGGTGGGAAGGGAAAAAGCAAGGTACCTGCACCTGCGTTGTAATGACCCAGAAAATGATAAGTTAAACTAGAGCCTAACGTAAGGGTTAACGTCAAGAGTTTAGGGCAAGGTCTAAGGGTTTTGGATGTAGTCCATGTTTGGGGAACCTAGGCTGCCTAAAACTAGGCCTAGCTAGTGCCTACCAAGACCACGAGGGTCTTCACGATCCGTAGTGGCCACCATGAGTCATGGTGCCACCCGTGGTTGGCAAGGCAGTGTGCCCAAAAATTATGCCAAGCCAAGGCTCTCCTTCACGAGCCACTTCACGACTCATGGTCATGACCACGGGCCATGGGAAGGCTCGTGGGATTACCTTAGCTTGATGTGGGTTGTGTCTTGATGAGAAGGCTACTACCTCAAAGACCACAGTCATATCACGAGCCGTGGTTCCCTAGGCGGTCTATATAGATGGTCTTGAAGACCACTTAGGCGTGAAAGGACCAAGGCAACTTGGCCAAGCTACTGCCTCTATGACCGCGACCATCACCACAACTGTGGTCTTGACCACAGATCGTGGGAGGTTTCATGGTCTTCCCTGAGGCCCTTAAGTGCTTGACAAGGTGTAGAGGCACACTGGTCAAGGGACCACAGGCATCACCACGAGTTGTGGTGCCCCTCACGACCCGTCCTACTGGGCGTGGTCCCTGATGGGGCTGACTTAGTTGAGGAGTTTTAAGTAATTTCCTTTTTACTAATTATTAAGTAGGGTTGTTTTTAAATGTTTTATATCACTAGTATATATAATTTTAAGTCTTAAAACAATTCATTTACTCCTTTATTCTCTAAAATCCAACACAAAAGTTCTTCTCCCTCACAAATATTCTCTCTCTAAACTCAAGGAAGAAGAAGGGAGACATTGAAGCTAGGTTTTGTGGATTCAAGGTGTTTCTTCCTCAAATTTCGTGGGAATTCAATAGAAAGTTATGGTAGTATTCATCCTTGACTTAGTTTCTTTCAAGGATCCAAATTTCAAAATTGATTTCAAATCTCCAAGTTTACCCAAAAACCCTAGTTTTCAATCTTGGCGTGGGTTCGATTCCAAATGATTTTCAAAGGCTTTATTGCATTGAATTATGGGTGAATTGTGGTTTTAAAGATGAATTAATATTATTTCTTCCTAGTACCCATGTTTTCCCCCAAATTCTTAAGTTGTGAATTGAGATTGGGAATTGGTTGATTATGCAAGTATGTTAAATTATTGATGTTTATATTGGATTATTTATTGAATCATGTCAATTTCCTTATCTATTATAGTATCTTGAATTTATGGGTTGATATTGGTTCATAGCCTTGAAAGGCAAGTTTATGAAGGATCTATGTATGATTATGATGTGAAGTATATGTGTGATCTCAATGAGAGAGTGTTGATCATGTTTAGAATGTAATTGTGTTGTGAATGAAAGTGTACTCTCAATTTATTACTTCTGAATGATGATGCTATTTATGAAAGGTTATTCTCACATACTCACACACACTCATGAATGAATAATGAATGAAGTTCTATGATTATGTTAACGATGAAGTACTATTTGAAAGGCTATTCTCAATTGTACTCTAATGAATGATAATGACATGTTGTGAAAGGACTTTCTCACAATATGGGATTCTTAGGTGAAAGGTTATTCTTATCTTTGAATATATGAACTTTCCAATGAATGAATGTTGGGTTTGGGATGGATACCCTTATGTTAGTTGAGGCGGGGTATCTAGTAACAATCTCTTATCCCATAATGAACTAATGTAATGAATGTCAAGTACTCTGTGGGGAATAATGCCAAGCACCGAGTGGATATGATATGAGATGGAAATCCTCACGTGAGTTGAGGTGGGGTTTCTAGTACCAATCTCTTGAGATAGATGCCCTCACGTGAGTTGAGGCGGGGTGTCTTGTAGCAATCTCCCTTTTCCATAACTATGTTCCCACATAGGTCTAGATAGTGGATACACTTAAGCTAAAAATAATGGTCCTACCTTAGCCAAGTAGGAATTCCTTTATCCGCTGAGGGTGACATCAAGATTCCATTAATTACTCACATGGTCTATGTCGGTTAAGGCATACCCCCACAAGAATGTTAATGAACTATGGCTTCTTAAGAATACACTACTTAGTGTGGGTGGTAGTATGGGATTCCATCTATGCATTGCACAAGTAGGCTTTGAGAGCAGTCATGGTGTGTTCCTTTATAATGTAAATGAAATGAATGGGCTCTTATGGTGATGTTAATGAAGATGGTGGTCTAATGTCTAATGAATGAAGGTGTTCTTAATGAATCTAATAAAGAATTGCTAACTTAAATGCTTATATGTTTAATGTGAAGATGCATGCTATACTTGGATTCTATTATGAGTTACTTCCTTGTTGAGTATGAATGTGACTTGTCTATGGTGACTTCAAAGGAATAATTAGTGTGAGTTAGTATGGGATGCTACTCATATATTGCACAAATATGACTAGGGTTGTCTCAGATGTTGGTCCTGATGTGTTGAATGGTAAGTTCACTTTTGGTGACCTTAATGTGGTACTTTAGTGTGGATGGTTGTATGGGACGCTATCCATACATTGCACAAAGTATAGCATGAGGATTACTTGAGGTGAAGGCTTATGTGATGAAGTGGTCTATATGTTGATGATGTTCTAATGTGAAGATATGACTTGTATGTTAGTTATGGTTGGGTACTATGCCTATTATGTTTATGTTCATGAAGTTTTCTCAAATTGGCATATATCATGACTTTCAGAATAAAATATTTGTTTTAAGCATGGTTTTTGCATGGCTATCATACTTAGTACTTAATTGTACTAACCCATATTTTCTTTACCTTTATGAAGTGTAGAGATTGGTACTCAATTTGATAATCTCTAATTGAAGCTTGGATTTGAGATTTTCCAAGACTAAGTGGAATGTCCTCATACATCGAGGACAAGTACTTGATGTTTGCATTTGTTTAATGTAATAGACATTTGTTAGTCTTTCGATTGTAAAGGATCGTGTCCCTACTTTATTTTTCAAGATGTTTGTTTTAGATGGCCATGTGAGACAATAGACTTCCGCTATTTTTGAATGTTTTAAATGAGTATTTTTATTGTATGGTTTTAAAGAAAGTTTTAGATCCATATCATTTTCCTTATATCGAATGTTATGAATGCTATGAGGCAAGATGAGACCCTTTAGGGGTCGAGTACGATGTGCAACTTCTGGAGTATAGTCTTGGGTCGTTACATGCGTCACCAAAGGTCAGCTTTGACAGTGACTGCATCTAACCACTCACCTCACCACTTTTGAGAGTGAGGGAGAGCACCAGGATCCTCGGGCTAACGATTATGAGCCTGAGGATGATGAGTTAGTAGCAGCATAGAGGGCAGAGCTGCGATCCAAGAAGATGAATGATCCGTCTAGGATCAAGACTCCCCAAGCCACCACTACTTCTTCTGCTTTAGAACAAGTATGGTTCTTTATCCGATTATACAATGTCCTCCTCCCAAGTCTATGAATAGACTAAAGACTGAGGGTTTGAGGACTATTATAAAGGAGAAGAGGTTGTCAACTGATAGCATCATCGACTGGTATTCGGAAATCATGAGTTTCCTGAGGTCCCATAAATTCCAGCTCTTCATAAATCCCTGTGGCCCTTACATTCCATATTGGGTCAGAGAGTTCTATAGTGCCTACAGTGCTAGGGAGCCACAAGGGAAGAAATCGGCAGCCAAATTCAAGACAATTGACTATGTGATTGTCAGAGGTCGGAGGGTGAAATGTGATAGTGATGCTATCAATGCAGTCTTGGGTGTTTCAACAAGTATTGATTATGACTGCTAACATCTAATCAGGACAGAGACACTAGAAAACATGAAGAAGTGGTTGGCCTCGCTGATATCAGACGGTACTCCCAAATGTCTTGAAATCGGAGTACCCATTGAGAAAAAGGACCTAAACATAGCTACAAGGTTTTGGTTTGGCTTCATCAGCAGTACCATTATGCCACCCCAAAACAAGTCGATTATTCACCACGCCAAGGCAACCTATCTGGGTTGCATTACTGATGAGACAAGGCTGAATCTGGGAATAATTATGGCACAGGAGATGGTCATGAGGGCCAAGTAGCGCCAGACTTCCCTTCCCTTTCTGGTACTGATCACTGAGTTGTGCAAATGGGCTCGGGTGCCTAGAGATGAGAAGAAGGGTGTGGAAGTGATTCCCACATCTTTTACTGACATCCGGAGGATTGAGGCGGAGTATTTGAAAGATGAGTTCGAGAAGAAAAAGGTAGCCCTGGTGGATACTTCCCCGATTGTGGATACAAATGCATTACCTGCAAAGGCACCTTAGCCTACTCCAGCCCCTGGGCCTTCAGGTACATCTAGTGTTGGCCCTTCTGTTACTCCAGTTATTCTGTTATTTCCTTGCCTCCCAAATCTGGTACTGCTGCTGCTATCCAACCCCAGCTCACTCAGGCTACATTACTCCGAATGGGGCAGCTAGCCCATTCTGCTGATCGTCGTGCCACCATACTTGAGGCCACCACTCCGGATATGATTCAGATAGCCCTAATTAATATGATTACACCTTTGAGTGATACCATTGATTCTCTTGCGAAAAGGATAGTGGTGTACAAGCAAGGCCAATGGGCCACAGATGAGGTGACGGCCCTAAAGACCCCTATTCTGCATTGAGGAGAGATATGGATCAACTGAAGTCCACCGACATGTCTATGACTTTTGGGATGGTAGAGATCCCAAATATGCCAGTTGAGCCAGATATGCCTCCAACTACCACCGGAGATGATGTTCGAGATGAGAAGGTAGTTGATCCTAAGTTTGAGGTTGAGACGGATGAGGATATGCTTGAGGTTGCTAAGGAGGCTTCTCACGAAGACTGAGGAGGCCATGGTAGTTGCAGTTGTGCAAACATCTTTGGCAAACCCTAGTGGACCTACTATTGTTGATGTAACTCTAGGCACTGATGCCCAAGATTAGAGTGTTGCACCGGGCAATGATTCCCCGACAGATGGAGCGACTGTTTAGATATGACTTTTGTTTACCTCTCTCTCTGTCCCTTTTTATTGATTTTTTGATATTTTCTTGAATTTGAGGACAAATTGCTTTTGTTTTGTGGTGGGTGAGGTATTTCCATACCCACCTTTTATGTTGATGACAGTTTCTGTATATTGGATGTTGCGCTATATATTATGTTTTGGCACTGTTTTTGTGGATGTTTGAGCTTGTGGCTCCTGATTTTGAATGTAAATGATTTTTGACCCTTTTTGAAAATTTTGTGCCACCTCTTGATTATGTTTGAATGTGGCTATTCTTTTGCAAATTTGAGTATCGGTCTTGTTCAATACCAATGACTTGAATATTGCTCATAATCGAATGAAAATGAATATGCGACTACAATGAGGCCAAATGAAGTTGCATAGACAATATGTGAACTTTTTGCATCTTGTTGTAACTAGTCGATTATCGAATGAGTCTCTTGTGATGAACATTGCACACTAGCAAAAGTGTGGAGTCTTGTTTGATATTTGTTCCAATGCCATGTGTGATGAGCTTACCGTGAACCATGTGTGATAACACCTAGAATTTTCCTCGTTGGTCTGATTGACTAAGTGATGCAATCTCTTGAAATGATCTTAGGCAACTTTGAAGAGCGAAACAATTTGACATTATACCTCTTTTGTGGCCAACCTTGTGAGTGTTTGATCTTTGCTTGAACACCTTTTGAGCCTTACTCTTTTCTTGGAAGAAACATGGTGCAATTGTGACCTTTCTTTGTCCATTAGCCATAATCCTCATGATTTGTAGTTTGTTTGAATAGCCAACTTAGGCCAAAATCCTAAGTTGGGGGTGTGGTGAAAAAAGAAGGTAAATCAAAAAATGCAACGAAGTCCCCCTTTGACCCATAATTTTGAGAAAGATGGAACCCCTCCATACAAAAAAAAAGAATGAGAAAGAAAAGGAATGAAAAGGTTTTGGAATAAAGCTGTGAAAGTGCAAAAGAAATGGGGTGTCCAATAATCCATGGAAAGTGAATAATGGGGTGACTTTTGAGCATAAATGAAAAATGCTGAAGAAAATGGTGGAAATTGTTGTTCACACCACATTTCATGAAGATAGCAACCACCGAACCTAAATGACCATATCTTTACACTCAGCCCCATTACAAACCTTGAAAAGACCTTTTTGATCTCAAGTGAGCTGAAAAAAGTGTTGATTGGAAAATAAGGGTAAACATATGGGTAAAGTCATGCATGTGTTCATCTTTGTGAGTGTGAGAGTTCTTTTTGATTCCAGAACTATAAATTATTGAACCATTATGTGTGAATGAGGAATCATCTTCGTGTGAGGGCATTTAAGTACCTTTGTTGAGCTTGAACTTGCATTTGAAGCAAGTATTGTGAACTTGAGAATCTTTGATAATAGTAAGTCACAACTTGAATCTTTGAGTGCACAATTGATCCTTACATAAGTAAGTTGAGTTTTTTTGTGTGCGTTCTTGATTCAGTCTTGTGTAGCACCATTTGAGACATCCTTTTTGAACTGCTGAACTTGAGTTTTACTTGAGGACAAGCAAAAGTTTAAGTTGGGGGTGTTGATGAGTCCTAGATTTGGACTCATTTAGGGCTTTATTTGGATAGATTTAGTGTCCTCAAATGCTTATTTTGTGCTAATAACTGATGTACAATCCTTGAGGTATATGGATTGAGGAACAAAGCATGGACGGTAACTTGCAAAAAGGAACAAAGCGAGCTAAAAGAAGGAATAAAAGAGAGCCTGGTGATCGCCAAGTCCATTTGGCGAGTCACCGAGTGGCCATTTACTGCCTAAAGTTCTAGTGTGCCAAGCCCTGAAGGAGAAAATCAAGTTAGCGAGAGAAAGGAGAAGTCGGCGTGTCACCGAGTGGTTTCATAATGCAGTGTTGGATCGCCCAAAGTTACAGAACTTGAGGAAGCTGAAGGCCAAAGCAAAAAAGGCAATGGAACTGACCAAAGGGTGGATGCCAAGCTGATCGACGTGCCCAACTTACTGCGCCGAATGGTCCTTCGCAACATATTTTTGGCGACTATAAATACATTTTCAAACTTTAAGTTTATGATAAGGTATTATCAGATTGTAGTCTTTTGGAATATTTTAAGTTTTTGACATTGAACTCTGAGTATTGAGATAATTTTTCCTTAGCTTGAAGAATTGAAGTTTTCCCCTTTTGAGAAATTGGAAGTGGATCTTTGAGATTCTTCAATTTGGATCTTTGTAAAGACGAAATTAATCTTACCCAGTTGATGGAAACACAATTTGGTAATGATTTCTATCTTTTTTATGATGTCTAGCTAAACCCCAATTCTTGGGGTGTGATTATGTGATTATGGGTTGATTTAGTTTATGGGTATTGCTAATTGTTAGCTTAAATGTTGTTTAGAAGTGATTTCATTCAGTAATTGTGATTTAATTTAACAGATTATAGTTGCAAATGCAATTCTACCTTCGTATTTTTGGCTTGCTCGAGAGAGAGGTTTTAAAACCAAGATTATTGAATTGATGGTCTGTGCATATTGGGTTGTCATGGGTTCAACTTGAGAGAGTGAATCCTAAACCCTTTTCCACACATTCAGCTCAAGAGAGTGAATGGAGTAAAGCATAGGCTATTCTTATTTTGTTACTTGTTGGTGTTCGAGAGAAACCGACTTGATTCGGGATAAATTGTTCGAGAGAAAGTTTACCTCCTCTATAGTCTAGCTTAGTCACTAACATACAACTATTTTCTAACAGTTGCAATTACCCATTCGTCTAAATTAGCCTATGATCGAATCATATCCTAATAACCCGTCTCATAATTGTTATTTCGTATTATTTGCTGCTGTTTTATTTGATCATTTGTAACCAAATGCCCCCTTTAAGTTGACATTCGTGTCATCCCCTGATTTGAATTATGTTTTTATTCATAAATGTCTATTCCTATGGCTTATTTGAACATATTCATGTTTTTTGATTGATTTTCAAACACGTACCGCTCCCTATGGGATTCTACCCCGATTCATTTAGTTGGGCTATATAATGACTAATGATCATTGATGCTTAGAATCAGATAAAGTGTCTTTGATAACGTTATTCAATCAATACCCACACCACGTGGGTGAGCACCCTGGAAACTGCCTGAGCCAGTGAACCACGAGACCAGGACCCACGCCACATGGATGGGTCCATGGTCCATGGTTAGGGGTGTCGTGGGCTGTCCATTATTCTCTAATCATGAACCACAATTGACCAGGACGAACCGTTGGTCCATCCACGGTCCGTAGGTCATGATCTCGTTGGTCAACTGTGGGCAGTAATTTTAGGGACTTAATGGTCTTTTCTGGTTTTAATTGAATCAATGTGGTGTCATTTTACCCAAGTATAAAACACCTATATCAGGATTTTTAACCCCCCCCCCCCCCAAACCCCTCATTCAAGCCATTCACTCAAATACCAAAAGAAAACCCAAAACTCCTCTCAAATATCCTGTCTCTAGAAGTTGGAAGAAGAAGCAAAAAGAGGAAGCTAGGTCAAGATCAAGTCTCCAATTTTCAAGCTTGTGAGGTCTTTGTGATCAAGATATTATATCTCTTCATCCATGAACATCTTCCATCCATGGAGTCCCCTAGAATTCCCCCAATTTGATGAAGAATTCCCCAATTCTAGCTAGGGTTTCTTCAATTGTTGTGGGTTATGATGAGTATGAATTCAATTGAGCAGATTATGATTGTTTATGATAGAATTAGTATAATTACATGTTTTAGATTGAAATTACATGTACCCATGCCTATTCCATGATTATGACCTAGAATTGATATAATTGGGATGATGCCATGAAAAGAAACCTTGTGGGTTTAGATGTGTCCTTATAGGACTGATGAATTATGACTAGAATTTCTTGAGAATGAAGCTTAGATTATGATTATGAGATCTAGGGCTTTGAGAGTAAAGCGTGTGATATGAACTGTTGGTAATTGATATTATTGTTGATGAAGGGATACTTCCCACATGAATTTGCTAATTATGAATGAATGTGAAAGGCTTTCTCACATGAATGATTCTAGGTTTGCACCTAAAATGAATCTATACTAAAAGACTATGTAATTGATGAGGCTAGAGGTGATTACCCTTGACCTCCAAATGAAAGGATATGAGGTGATTTCCCCTATTCCTTAGAACTGAACAAGAGGTGAGTCTCCATGTTCTTATTATGATGAATGGACATGGAGGCAAGTACCCATGGTCCCTATGAGATAACGTGGAGGAGAATACCCACATTATATGATGAATGATGTGGAGTCAAGTACCCGCAATCTAAAAGTAAGTAAGGCAAGAGGCTAATACCCATAATCTTTTATAAGCCAGGCAAGAGGCGAATCCATATGTCTTCAAAAGTAAGTATGAATAATGAGACTATTATGTAAAGAATGAATAAGGTGGATTGTTACTAGAGATGACTTCCATGAGGTAAGTTGACTAGAGGTGATGACCAAAGTCTTGACTAAAGGATGAGTAAGGTTGCTTGAGAAGTACTCCTTTCTTATTATGATGTTGTTTTATATGCATTGATTATGCTTATGGTTTATATTGATTAACCATGATGTTTATATTGTTATGCTAGCTCTAATTTAGTATTTTATTGTACTAGAAAATACTTTGCCTACATTCTTATCAAATGTAGGGTTCGGTGACAGATTCTCACACTCGTGGCTAGCTTCTTTGTTGATCAAGGAGTGAAGATTTGGTGAGTCCTATTGTGTTCCAGGACGTGATCACCACTTTCATTTATATATTTCTTTTATGTCATGGACTATTGTATGGGTTGTGTCCCAAGATTTTATTCATGATGTTTAGATGGTTTGAGATAACATTGTTAGATTTCCGCTTCGTTTTATAAAGACTTTGATTGTATTGATAAGTTTTAAATTTTCGCTCATTTCTATTACTTTATGTTATGATATGCTAAGTTGCTTGTATGAGGCCTCAGGGTCTTATATGCCTTGTTACATCTAGGGGGTACCCCTGGGTCGTGACAGTCATTGATATTGGGGAATTATATGTGGCTCCTAAGATATTGATTGAACTATGTATTATGTATATGTGTGTTTACAGTGTTTAATTGTTTGCTTGTATTGCGCTTACTATAGGAACCATGTGATCCTACCAGTACACTGCGGTTTGTGTACTGATACTACACTTGGTCATTCTTTGTTGAGTACATGGCATCTTCAGGCGGCTACTGATAGACCTTAGCTAGGGGATCATTGATCGAGACCAAATTCAAGGGTGAGCCAGTTCTTTCAGTCTTCCATGGATCTTCTATTTGCTTAGTCCATTCTTTTCGGACTTAGACTATATAGTTAGGCTTATTCGTATGTTTAGTTTTGGGGTTGTACCCTTTTTTCTTAGACTTGTTAATTAGTAGAATTTTGGTACAATGACCTTCAGGTTCTAGGGGTTAAACTTCCGCAATAGTTTGTTTAATTGTGTATTTAAAACCTTTGGAGTTTATGGGAACTCTCTTTTTATCCATCATTTAAACCTGCTTCCGTATCTTTAAAAGCTTAGTTTTTCATCAAGTTGCTTAGTCGAGTTGTAGTAATGGTTCTCCCATTGGAGGGTTAGTGTAGGTGCCAATCACGGAGGTTTGGGTCATGACAAAGTTGGAATCGGAGCCCTAGGTTCGTTGATCTCATTGTACTAAAACGAGTCTAGTAGAGTCTTACGGAATGGTACATAGACATCTGTACTTTTCTTTGAGAGGCTACAGGTATCACAACCCAGGGGTACGCCCTAGATGTAACACGGCATACTCAACCTCGAAGAGGTCTCATAAAAGCCCTTAGCATTATCATAACATAAGATCATAGAAAAGTAGGGAAATTTAAAACTTTCTTTAAAACATAATATCGAAACATTTCATAAAAGTGGAAGTCTTGTCTAACATGTTCGTCTCAAACCATCTAAGAATAACATGAATAAAAAGTATTTGGACGCAACCCACGTAATGTCTAAAACATAAGAAAAGACATAAATGAAACATAAGGGGTTTGTCCTCGAAGCTATGAGGACTCACCAATCTTCAATCTTCTTGCACTTAGGAACCTAGCCTCCAAGCAACTCAATCTCCCAACACCCTACATTTGATTAGAATGTAGGCAATATGCGTTAGTACAAAATGTACCAAGTATGAAAGCTAACATATCAACATAAATAATCTCAAAATGGTTAGTCAATCATAAGACATAATCATAAGAGGCACTAACATAAACTCCAATAAAGTATCATAACATCAAAGTCAATATAATATAATGTATATAAACATAAGAGCTAAAGCATACTTATAGCATAGCCTTAAGTTGACCTTCATAAATACATGCTTCAACCATTAATCTTTCATACTACAAGTGAATTACTTCACAAGCCACCACCAAGAATACTTGTGCAAGGCAAGGATAGCAGCCCATACTACTATCCAAGCTAAGTCACTCTCTTTGGTCATTCTTGGGCATAGTCCACCTTCATAGTCAAGACCTAGGTTTTCATGTGATAAGAGCACTACACTCCTAAGTAACCCCAAGGCACACTTGTGCAATGCATGTGTAGCATCCCATAATACCACACACACTAAGCATATCTTGAAGCCACCCTATTCATGTTTACCATCTCTAGGTGTCACCATAGACCTACTTCATATTGACAAGAACTATCAACTTAAGTTAATCATATCATGGAAGGCAACTATAGCAACAATCCAATCCAGGCATACATCACACAAGAAGACACTTCATAAGTAGCTTCAAGTCATACTTGTGCCATGTATGAATGGCATCCCATACTACCACTCACACTACGTACTCCTTTAGGCTAGCTTACTCAATACTTACTATTTATCATTCTCGACTATAAAGAATAGCACATACAAGGCTAAACCTAATTACCATGGAAAACACCTTACCGTGCAATCCAAGCTATCTTAGGAAGGATACAAGTCCAACCTAGCCACCATGCAACCATTCAATAGGATGCAAGCTACTCTTAGGGGAGTATGACTTCTCAACCCTAACCTATCTTAGGAGAGTATGATGTCTCAATCCTAAGCTACCATGAAATGGACTTGGCCTAACCAAATCAAGCTACCACAAAATGCATCCTTGCAATGCTAGTTCAAGCTACCCTTTGGAGATTATAGATCCTCAATCATAGGCTACCATGCCTATACTAACGCAAGCAACCATGAAAAGCATCCTTGCAATGCTATTTCAATCTAACATTAGGATAGTATAGATCCTCAGTCCTAGGCTACCATGCCTATACTAACGCAAGCTACCATGAAAATCATCCTTGCAATGATATTTTAAGCTAACCTTAGGAGAGTATAGATCCTCAATCATAAGCTACCATACCTATACTAACGCAAGCTACCATGAAAATCATCCTTGCAATGCTATTTCAAGCTAACCTTAGGAGACCTTAATTCCCCAATCCCAAGCTACCATGAGACCTACTATCCCAAGCTACAAAGTTTAACTATCCATGAAGGAATCATAAGACTCAACCTCAAGCTATTCTATTCTAACAAGAATGATTCATTTTAGGTGATTAAACCTTCACATTCTACCTAAGCATTCATATAATTCTAAGTAGGTCATATGGGTAAATGCATTCCACCATAACTCTACCTATATTAAATCAATTCAATGAAAGCTAGTTCATCCTATTATACTTACTCATTAAGCCCTAACGATCAACATTATGACTTCAAGCCCTACATTAAAACTTTACTCCACAATCAACATACTAGTCTATATCACAATACATACTAGTCACAAGCCTTAGTCATAGGTAATTCTAAGCATAATTCAACACAAATCCCCAATTCTAAGCATTTCAATTTATGTTCTATCATACATGCATAAGCCTAGATAAATTCATGATTTCATATTCCCATTCTTGGATAAGTTCTATACATGATAACAACTCAAGAAAATCTATCAAGAATCATCAATCTCTCATCCAAAAGCATAAACCCACATACTTTCAATTCTAGGGTTAAACAAGGAATTCACATAAATCCTTCATAATATCATGAATCAACACTAAATTAATCATATATGAGTAATATCCAATCGCTTGGAATCATACCCACCTTAAAACCCATACATTGGAAGTAACTCTAGCTTGATTAGGGCTCTTCTTCACAAATTAGGGGAAATTCTAGGGAACTCTATGGGTGGAAAAACTCATAGATGAAAAGCTAAACATCCCTTAATTCAAAGCCCTACTAATCTTGCTTCAATGGAAGATTTCGACCTAGACTTCTTCTCCTCTTCTCCTTCTTCTTCTTCTTCTTCTTCATAGGTTTTCTAGAGAGAAGAACATTCGAGAGGAGAGGATGAAGTAGGTTTCCTTTTGATTCTAGGGGAAAGACTTAAAATGAGGTAAACTTAGGTATAATAGGTTTATACAGTTTCTAGGAAAGGAATAGAATAATGTAGGGTCAACTTTGGTAAAGAACTAATGACCCACAAAGTTACAACTTAAAAATCTGCCCCTTGTCCATCTAAGCGCACCCTTTGGACCCTTAGGCTCGCCCATTGAACCCTTAGGCTCGCCAAGTGGACCCTTGGCTCGCCCAAACTTCCAGCAAGCTAAAAAATGGGGCTATTCACTTAGGCGATCTAGGGTACCAATGGGGGATTCGCCAACTAGGTTGGCGAGCTAGGACTTCACTCGCCCTTTGATCCAGTACCTAGGCCAAATGGGGAAGTCCACAAGGCTACCTTAGATGCCCTTTGGCGAATCACCATGTGCCTTTGGCGATCAAGCTGCCCAATCACCAACTAGGCACCTAGGAGAACAAGTTCTCTTTCACTCTACCTTGATATCTTAGGCCCATGCAACCCTATACCATTCCATAGATAGTCTTCTACACTAAGCGTCTAACACATGTCTTGACATTTAACTACTAAGCCCCTCATTCGAAGTACGAAAAGTCTAATTGACGACTATGATCACATACATCATACCTTAGAATCCTAGCTTGAGGCTCTAGTTTGGTCTACTAGTTTCTGGGGTGTTAAAATATATCCTCCTTGGGAACATTCGTCCTCAAATGACCTTTCTAAACACTTTTAAAGAGAATCGACTCTAGACTAGCAGCCCATCATGCATGCACAACATCTACATGCACACAACCAACCAAGGAACTTCAATTCCAAGCTAAACATACCTATTGCAACCCAAGATGCATTAAACAGACATATATACTTATTTCCAAGGAGGAACTAACATCACCTAGCTATAACATGCTCAACATAAATTCATGGAGCCTAAAATGCACATTGACTCAAGATGCTACAACATCCAACACAATGCAATTAGATCA
The DNA here is from genome assembly GCA_029007595.1 of Solanum commersonii. NCBI lineage: Eukaryota > Viridiplantae > Streptophyta > Magnoliopsida > Solanales > Solanaceae > Solanum > Solanum commersonii. Next base: position 156,822 of record JAJTWQ010000322.1, read on the forward strand.
ATTCTAATAGGGACTACACACCAAGAATGCTTATGCAAGGCAAGGATAGCAGTCCATACTACTATCCAAGATAAGTACCTCTCTTTGGTCATTCTTGGGTATAGTCCACCTTCATAGTCAAGACCTAGCTTTTCATATCATAAGAGCACTACACTCCTAAGTAACCCAAAGGCACACTTGTGCAATGCATGTGTAGCATCCCATAATACCACACACACTAAGCATATCTTGAAGTCACCCTATTCATGTTTACCATCTCTAGGTGTCACCATAGACCTACTTCATATTGACAAGGACTATCAACTTAAGTCAATCATATCATGGAAGACAACTATAGAAATAATCCAAGCTAAGCATACATCATATAAGTAGACACTTCATAAGTATCTTCAAGTCATACTTGTTCTATGTATATTTGCATCCCATAATACCACTCATACTAAGTACTCTTTTAAGCTAGCTTACTCAATGCTTTCTATTTATCATTCTAGACTATCAAGATTAGCACAAACTAGACTAAATGTAATTACCATGGAAAACATCTTACCATACAATCCAAGCTATCCAAGGATGGATACAAGTACCAACCTCGCCACCATGCAACCATTCAATAGGATGCAAGCTACTCTTAGGGGAGTATGACTTCTCAACCCTAAGCTATCTTAGGAGAGTATGATGTCTCAGTCGTAAGGTACTATGAAATGGTCTTGGCTTAACCAAATCAAGCTACCATTAAACTCATCCTTGCAATGCTAGTTCAAGCTACCCTTAGGAGAGTATAGATCCTCAATCCTAGGCTACCATGCCTATACTAACGCAAGCTTCCATGAAAAGCATCCTTGCGATGCTATTTCAAGCTAACCTTTGGAGAGTATAGATCCTCAATCCTAAGCTATCATGGACTAACGCAAGCTACCATGAAAAGCATCTTTGCAATGCTATTTCAAGCTAACCTTAGGAGAGCTTAATTCCTCAATCCCAAGCTACCATGAGACCTACCATCCCAAGCTACATAGTTTAACTATCCATGAAGGAATCATAAGACTCGACCTCAAGCTATTCTATTCTAACACGCATGATTCATTTTTGGTGATTAACCCTTCACATCATTCATATAGTTCTAAGTAGGTCATGTGGGGAAAAGCTTTCCACCATAACTCTACCTATATTGAATCAATTCAATGCAAGCTAGTTCATCCTATTAGACTTACTCATTAAGCCCTAGCGATCAACATTATGACTTCAAGCCCTACATTCAAGCTTTACTCCACAATCAACATACTAGTCTAGATCACAATACGTAGTAGTCACAAGCCTTAATCATAGGTAATACTAAGCATAATTCAACATAAAGCCCCATCTCTATGCATTTCAATTCATGTTCTATCATACATGCATAAGCCTAGTTCAATTCATGATTTCATATTCCCATTCTTGGATAAGTTCTATACACGATAACAACTCAAGAAAATCTATCAAGATTCACCAATCTCTCATCCAAAAGCATAAATGCACATACTTTCAATTCTAGGGTTAAACAAGGAATTCACATAAATCCTTCATAATATCATGAATTAACACTAAATTAATCATGCATGAGTAATATCCAATCACTTGGAATTATGCCCACCTAAAACCCATATATTGGAAGTAACCCTAGCTTGATTAGGGTTCTTCTTCACAAATTAAGGGAAATTCTAAGGGACTCTATGGGTGGAAGAACCTATAGATGAAAATCTAAACATACCTTAACTCAAAGCCCTACTAATCCTGCTTCAATGGAAGATTTTGACCTAGCCTCCTTCTCATCTTCTCCATCATCTTCTTCTTCTTACGTTTTCTAGAGAGAGGAATATTTGAGAGGAAAGGATGAATTGGGTTTCCTTTTGATTCTAGGGGAAAGACTTAAAATTAGGTAAACTTAGGTATAATTGGTTTATATAGTTGCTAGGAAAGGAATAGAATAATGTAGGGTCAACTTTGGTAAAGAACTAAAGACCCACAAAGTTACAACTTAAAAATATTCCCCTTGCCCGTCTAAGCTCACCCTTTGGACCCTTAGGCTCGCCAAGGGCACTAGGCGACTCGCCAAGTGGACCCTTGGCTAGACCAAAGTTCCAGCAAGCTAAAAAATGGGGTTGTTCACTTAGGCGATCTAGGGTGCCAATGGGCGATTCGTCAAGTAGGTTGCCGAGCTAAGACATTGATCGCCCTTTGGTCCAATAACTAGGACAAATGGGGCAGTCCACAAGGCGACCTTAGGTGCCCTTTGGCGTATCGCTAAGTGCCTTGGGTGATCAAGCTGCCCAATCCCCAACTAGGCACCTAGGAGAACAAGTTCTCTTTCACTCTACCTTGATATCTTAGGCCTATGCAACCCTATACCATTCCATAGATAGTCTTCTCAACTAAGGGTCTAACATATGTCTTGACGTTTGACTACTAAGACCCTTATTGGAAGTACAGAGAGTCTAATCTACGACTCTAATCACATATATCATACCTTAGAATCCTAGTTTGAGGCTCTAGTTTGGTCTACTAATTTCTGGGGTGTTACAATATCTCCCACTTGGGAACATTCGTGCTCAAATGACCTTTCTAAACATTTTTAAAGAGAAGCCACTCAAGACTAGCAGCCCATTATGCATGCACAACATCTACATGCAAACAACCAACCAAGGAACTTCAATTCCAATTTAAACATACCCATTGCAACCCAAGATGCATGAAAGAGACATATAGACCCATATCCAAGGAGGAACTAACATCTCCTAGCTATAACATGCTCAACATAAATTCATGGAGCCTAAAATGCATATTGACTCAAGATGCTACAACATGAGGCAACACAATGCAGTTAGATTAATTCTAACAAGGCCTACACACATTCATACACATACATAAGAGAAAATCATAGCAACACAAAATCACAGAATAGCCTTGTTAGGTAGGCACGCTATCTCCCACTTGGGAGCAAACCTACACGTGATTTTCTAAACATCATTCATAGCAAGGACAACATCAAGTACAATAACAAGTCATAGAAGACAAGAAATCTAGAATTTTTTCTAAAACATTAAAGAAGCACATACCGGAAGGGACATGAGGAGATCACTCTTGATCTTCCCTAGATTGGAGAGCATGAAACCTATTCCTCTTTGGAGGCTCATCATCCCCACCACTAGAGGCAACTTGCTTACCCTCTCTTATAGTAGCCTTTGCCTTTGGGCAATCTTTCATCATATGGCCATTCTCACCATAACTAAAGCAAACCTAATTCATGAACAACAAGGATACTCAACAACCTTGCTATCTAAGCACATTATCTCCCCATTGGGAGAAAGCCTATTCAAACTCTTTTAGGCATCACTAAACCTTCACATCATCACACAAATGCTTCTAAACCATGGTGAATTACATTTCTACTCTTATTAGAGGAGTCTATTCACTCAACCCATCTAGGAATTACTTAACCACCCTATTCCACCAATCTATCAACATACCTCAAAACTCATCATGACCTTCTACCAACAACAAACATAACCATAAAGCAGCCCATTCATGCGAAAGATAACATCACAATCTAGCATCTCAACTCTATCAAGTCACATAGCCATAATTGACTTCTCAACCAACCTTTCTCCCTCACTCCTTGTAGCATAAACCTTTTTAGTAGTCACATACTAAAGACCATTGGATAAGGGATAAGAGAGAGAGCTTATAGATCTATGGCACAACTTGGAGAATGAAGAGGTGAGATTTTTGCTAAGCATCCAATAGCCTCCTATTCAAATATGTGTCGTGACTCACACCAATGAATAAGACTCTACTTACACGTGGTTTTAGACAACCCTAGAACCATTCTAAACCTTTTGCTCTGATACCAATTTTGTCATGACCCAGGGGTACCCCCTAGATGTCACACGGCGTACTCGACCTCGACGAGGTCTCATAAAAGCCCTTAGCGTCATCATAACATAAGATCATAGAAAAGTAGGGAAATTTAAAACTTTCTTAAAAACATAATAGCGAAACATTTCATAAAAGCGGAAGTCTTGTCTAACATCTTTGTCTCAAACCATCTAAGAATAACATGAATAAAAGTCTTCGGATGCAACCCACATAAATTCTAAAACATAAGAAAAGACATAAATGAAACATAAGGGGTTTGTCCTCGAAGCTATGAGGACTCACCAATTTTCAATCTTCTTGCACTTCGGAACCTAGACTCCAAGCAACTCAATCTCCCAATACCCTACATTTGATTAGAATGTAGGAAATATGCGTTAGTACAAAATGTACCAAGTATGAAAGCAAACATACCATCATAAATTATCTCAAAAAGGTTAGTCGATCATAAGTCATAATCATAAGAGGTAATAACATATTGAAAACATAAACTCCAACAAAGTATCATAACATCAAAGTCAACATAATACAATGTATATGTACATAAGAGCTAAAACATACTTATAGCATAGCCTTAAGTTGACCTTCATAAATACATCCTTCAACCATTAATATTTCATACTACAAGTGAACTACTTCACAAGCCACCTCCAAGAATACTTGTGCAAGGCAAGGATAGCAGCCCATACTACTATCCAAGCTAAATACCTCTCTTTGGTCAATTTTGGGCATAGTCCACCTTCATAGTCAAGACCTAGGTTTTCATATCATAAGAGCACTACACTTCTAAGTAACCCCAAGGCACACTTGTGAAATGCATGTGTAGCATCCCATAATACCACACACACTAAGCATATCTTGAAGTCACCCTATTCATGTTTACCATCTCTAGGTGTCACCATAGACCTACTTCATATTGACAAAGACTATCAACTTAAGTCAATCATATCAAGGCAACTATAGCAACAATCCAAGCTAGGCATACATCACTTAAGAGGACACTTCGTAAGTAGCTTCAAGTCATACTTGTTTCATGTATGAATGACATCCCATGCTACCACTCACACTAAGTAGTCCTTTAGGCTAGCTTACTCAATGATTTCTATTTATCATTCTAGATTATTAAGATTAGCACATACTAGGCAAAACCCAATTACCATGGAAAACACCTTACCATGCATTCCAAGCTATCCTAGGAAGGATACAGGTACCAACCTAGCCACCAGGCAACCATACAATAGGATGCAAGCTGCTCTTAGAGGAGTATGACTTCTTAACCCTAAGCTATCTTAGGATAGTATGATGTCTCAATCCTAAGCTACCATGAAATGGTCTTGGCCTAAGCAAATCAAGCTACCATGAAATGCATCCTTGCAATGCTAGTTCAAGATACCCTTAGGAGAGTATAGATCCTCAATCCTAGGCTACCATGCCTATACTAACTCAAGCTACCATGAAAAGCATCCTTGCAATGCTATTTTAAGCTAACCTTAGGAGAGTATAGATCCACAATCCTAAGCTATCATGCCTATACTAACGCAAGCTACCATGAAAAGCATCCTTGCAATGCTATTTCAAGCTAACCTTAGGAGAGCTTAATTCCTCAATCCCAAGATGTGAGTATTTAGTAGCAACCCTTAAGATGGGTTCCCCTTCGTTAGTTGAGATATGGGTACTTAGAAGCAATCCTTCTATACCTTAACTATGTGCCCACATAGGATTAGCAAATGGTCTCTACCACGTAAAGCCTAAAAGTACGACCCTACCTTAGGCAAGTGGGGATCCCTCATCTGGTAAGGGTATTACCGGGATTCCATGTCAAGCTCCATGGTCTATGTCGGTTAAGGCTCTTCCCCCACATTAATGAATGAATGAACTAGGGTCTCTTAAGGATGTACTGCTTAGGATAGGTGGTGGAATGGGACATCATCTCTACATTGCACAATTAGACATTTAAGGGAGTTCTTGGTGTGTCTTAGTACTGATAATGAATGAATGAGTCTCTTTGGGATAATTAATGAAAATGTTGGTCTTTGAGCATGCTAATGTGAATGTAAGTGCTTATGTTGCATTGAATGTATGTGATGATCTTATGTCATTAGTGAATGAAGTGTCTAAATGCATTAAGTTGAAAGAATGATTTATGTTGAGATGTGAATGGAGCTTATCTTGTGTAGCCTTAAGGATCACTTGGGTGTGGTATGGAGAGGTAGTATGGGCTGCCTCACCATGTCTTACTCAGGTGAGTCTTGGGATGACATTTGATGAGTGTTCTAGTTTTATGAAGTGACTTGTTGGCTTATGTGCTTATATGTCTTATGTGATTAATTGGTGAAGGTTGAGGTACGCATGGTAAGTGCACTTTGTGTGACCTTAAGGTGGTGCCTTAATGTGGGTGATGGTATGGGACGTTGCCCATACATTGCACAAAGGTATTGCTTAAGGGTTACTTAAGGTGGAGGTCCAAGGCAAGAAGGTAAAGGTAAATGGGTTCTGTATGTTTATGAGGTATTGTGAAGCATATGACTTTGTATTGTTGGTTGTGACTTGTAAGGTGCCTATTATGTTAATGTTCATTAGATTTTATTAAAATGGCATGAAAGCATAACTTCCAAACAAATATCCTTTTAGCATGTTTTGCATATTCTCATACTTACTACGTGTGTTGTACTAACCTCTTTCTTTTATTTTACTACAAGTGTAGGTTGTGGTAACTAGGAGGAGATTGTGCTTTGGAGTTGCTTGGATTGCTTTACTCTTCCAAGTCTCTAGTATGTCCTCAAGATTCGAGGACTATGTTTAGAAGTTTCTTAGTCATTGTAATAGACACTTAAGTTTCATTTCATTTGTAAAGGGTCGTGTCCCTTAGTACATTTTAAGTTCTTGTCTAAGATTGGCTAAAGAGACTTAGTAGTTTCGCTTGCGTATTGATGTTTTCAAATGTTGATGACTCTTGAAGTCTTATGGTTTTATTGAATAAAAGTTTTAAATTCTTAATGATTTTTATGATCTATGCGATGAATGAATGCTAAGGCTTGTATAAGACCTCTGAGAGGTCGAATACGCATGTAACGGCTAGGGGGGGCTCTCGGATTGTTACAAACTTGGTATCAGAGTATAATGTTTTAAAGATTACTTTTAGGTTCAAAGTCTCGAAAGCCACGTCTAGTAAAGTCTTGTTCATCGATGTGAGTCACGACACATCTATGAGCGAGAGGCTATAGTACGATAGAAGTTTCACTTTCTTTTATTATTCTTGATGTCGTGCCTTAGAGTTTGTTCTATAAGTGTCCTTTTCCTAATCCGTCTCTTGTGTTTATAGGATATGAATATAAGGGCTTACCAGAGGAGAGAGGAAGAGGAGGTAGATAATAGGGGAGTTCCTCCCCAAGGAATGCAAGGTGGCCAAGCTCCTCTAGGTGGGCAAGAGAATGTGGTTCCAGTGGTTCCCCCGGATATGACTAACGGGGAGATTAGAGAGGTTTTTCTCTCCCTGGTCCGTGCGATGACTACTCAAGCAAATAGAGATGTGAGGCCTAAGGTGAATGCTATTGAGAGTACCGTGGCCTCAAGGTTAAAGGATTTCACAAGGATTAACCCTCCTACCTTCTTTGGTTCTAAGGTAGAGGAGGACCCACAAAAGTTTATAGATGAGGTGTTTAAGATTGTGGATGCAATGGGAGTGACTCCTTGGGAGAAGGCAGAGTTGGCTTCCTACCAACTCAAGGATGTAGCTCAAGTGTGGTTTGAGCAATGGAGGGATGAGAGACCCATAGGGGCTAACCCAATAGATTGGAAAGTGTTTAAGACGGCCTTTCTTGATAGGTTTTTCCCCTTAGAGTTGAGGGAGCAAAAGTTGGTTGAGTTCATGAACCAACATCACGGGAATATGAGTGTGAAGGAATATTCTCTCAAGTTTACCCAACTCTCTAAGTATGCTCCTACCTTGGTAGCAAATTCTAGGGCTAGAATGAATAAATTTGTGATGGGGGTTTCCGTTTTGGTTGAAGAAGAGTGTCGTACGGCCATGCTCCATCATGACATGGATATCTCTAGGCTTATGGTTTATGCTCAACAACTTAAGGAGACGAAGCTTAGGAAAATAAATAGAGATATGAAGAGGGCTAGCCTGGATGAACAAAACCAACCTAGGTCTAAGAAGAGGTTCTATAACCAAGATTCTTCAATGGTCAACAATGATAGGGTGTCTAACCATAAACCTCAAAGAGGGAATGGAGGTGGTTCTACTTTTGAGAGGCCCAAGTGTGCTACTTGTGGAAAGCAACATTTGGGCAAGTGTCTTGCTGGTACAGATGGATGCTTTGGATGTGGGAGTAAGGGTCATAAGATGAGAGATTGCCCTACACTTAAGGTAAAATGGAAAGAGATCAATCAAATTGGTCATGATGGCACGGATCCAAATGCTCCTAAGAGGAACTGTTTCTATATGCTTCAAGTTAACAAGGATAAGGGAACAAATGAAGGTAAGTCAATTTTGTTTGTTGTTTGATGATAACCTTAGATGGGTTTACCCTAAGTGGGGGATGATGAGTTGAGTAGTAAGGTTGTTGATATCCTTATCTTTTCCTTCTATTCTAATTCAAGCTTGAAACAAAGAGTTCTTAGTAGCATGTTTCATGTTGGAGTCTAATGTGAATTGAGTTTCCATGTTCTCCTTATGATGTGCATATTTTAGTTGAATTCTTGTTTAAATAAATAAATGAGTTTTATTGATTATGTCCCTCATGATTCATATGCATTTATGAAGAATTGTTTAAATTGATCCATGAGATGCCTAGTTGAGCATGCCTTGATGTGATCTTGATGTTGCATGATTATGCTCTTCAGAGAAACTGTAAGGTGAGCCTATAAATGTTGTAATGAGCATGATATGCTATGGAGAAGGAAGTTCCTCCAAAGAAATGAGAAATGGTAAAGTTTTGTGCATATTGAGTGGTAGATGTTATTTATTCCTACTTCCTTGAATTGCATGAAAGTCTTGTTGTAATGCTTTATATGGGGAGTTGATGTTTCCTCCTTGATGTGTGCTGTAGTAATGATATTACATTCTTGTTGTGGGCTGCTAGTCCTAGAGTCTTTACTCTATAATGTTTGAAGTGTCATTCGAGGACGAATGTTCCCAAGTGGGGGATATTGTAACACCCCTCAAAATGAAGTAGGATAAAGTAGAGCCTCACATGGGTTTTATGCATTAATAACTTGTTAAAATAATGAAGAATAGCCTTTTTAGTTAGTTTTAAAGAGTTTGGAGGTCAAACGTCAAGGGACGACCAAGACGTTCAGAAACTAGTCTTTTACGTGTTGGTGTGTTCTAGTATGTTGTTTGTAACGACCCGAGAGCACCCCCTAGTCGTTACCGGCGTATTCGACCTCTCGGAGGTCTTATACAAGCCCTCAGCATTCGTCATAGCATTTATCATAGAAAAATAGCGGAAAATTTAAAACTTTTTCATAATATAACACAAGACATAAAAGTCACCTCATTAAACTTTTAATACAAAAAAATGGAGTACCACGTCTCAAGGTAGCCATCTTAAAACATGACTACAACGCAAGAGGGACACAGCCCTTACAATACAAAAGAAACTACTATCTATTGTGTTAGTACAAGAATACACTAAGTATGATAACCATGCAAAACATGCTTATAAAAAGGACGTTTAGTTGGAAACCATGCATCATGCCTTTTTAGAGAAACTTCAAGAACATATAGTACATTAGGCACCATATTAACCACATACATCATCATACACACGGAAACCATTCATAATAGCACATAGAACCACTTATAACATTTTAGGCACATTCAATGCATACGATACATTACCTTCCTCTTTATCTTAACTCCTTTCCCCAAGCAACCCTTAGGGAATACTTGGTACAATGTATCGCCTTAAGGTTACCAAAGGTGAACATACATATAGCCTTCATCAATCCAACCACATATATTCATAGAGTTATAAGTACATCATAAGACATAGTCTTCACATAGGAACCATCACCTAACACAACCCCCAAGTCACACTAGTGCAATGTGCAAGTAGCATCCCATAATACTACTCACACCAAGTGTTCCTAGGAAGCCACCATAGACTAGGCACATTATATTCAACAAGTCATAACATCTTCATTTAACATTAGACATAAAACCAACATACTTCATAACATCATATAAGGACTCATTCCTTTACTACATCATTAGTCATAACCCATTTAGTTCATATCATAGGTAAACCACCCTCACAACCCCTTCACAATCTCACTTGTGCAATGTACACATGGAGTCCCATACCCCCACATATACTAAACAAACCCATTAGGAAGTCAAAAGTGTAATTCACAAGCATAAACATACTTCATGTCTTGACATAAGAAATGTCAACCTTAACATGCTTTCATATTAACATACATAGACCATAGTCTTCATTACATAAAGAGCCTAATCATAACCTCCTTTAGAGTCCATTTGTGCAATGCATAAATAGGGTCTATAGTCCTACCTACACTAAGTAACACTTCAAAAAATCATGACTAGAGTTCACATTCTTATCTTAGTTTAGTTCTTAACTTTCGGGAGACATTGCCATAACCGACATAGACCATGTGAGCTACATGAAATTCGGTGTTCTACTCCAACACCAAAAAGAGAGGGTACTACTTGCCAAGGTAGGACCTACATACATAATAGCAATCTAGTGGATCCATTAAGATAATACCTATGGGGGCACGTAGTTATGGAACAAGAAGATTCCTACTAGAAAACATTGACTTACTAAGCATGGACGTTTCCATCTCATGAGACAACATCTATGTTGGGAATCCGGACTTGCTAATCGTGAATGTTCTCTTGGGGGAAGCCGGACTTGCTAAACGTCAATCCCCCTCTCTCATTTTTCATGTTCACTCAGTGCTAAGCTCCAACTCCCATTTTAAACATCTTTAAGCCTTTACTTAACATTAGTTCATAAAATAGGCTTTAGGGACTTAATCCCTCATATCATATAGCTCAAAAGTTTCTAAGATGAGAATGACCTTTCATCATAGAACCTACATTATGTGAGAATCATAGAACCTACATTATGTGAGAATGACCTTTCATCATAGAACCTACATTATGTGAGAATGACCTTTCACATAATCATACCATATTCATATCATAGTCTAGTTTAGTGTACAATTGAGGAAACCTTTCAAGAGACTCACTTTCACTAGATTATCATAAACCTTATTCATTCATTCTTGTGTGTGTGTACATATGTGAGAAAGACTTTCACATAAACACCTTCATACAACACATATTCATACCTTGCTAATCATACACTTTGCATGCATAATAAGATGTAAGGGTGCATCTAAGAGTTAACCTTTCAATAGACACCATAACACATCATATCCATAGGTATATATGTAGAGTGTGCGTGAGTGAATATTGGTCCTCATAGTGACATATTAGCAACAACTTTGATAATGAGTGCTCTTCTCTTAAAGGAATCACAACACATTCACAATGTCCCTAATTCATGAGCAATTCACATATAAAGCCCTTAGGGATTCTAGACCACACACCTACACAACATAGGAGATAAGGACACATTCAACATTGAATAGGTACTCCTAACATGTATATGATCAAACATTCATATAGGGGTCATTCCACAATAGTACCTAACATAATCAATCATGTAGACTACACCTTATCCCTACCATTATCATTCACATTATACTCCTCATCATCAACATACTTTAAACATCATGCTAGCATTAACGATTTCATACATTACCTTCACAGCATAACTTCATAAACATATGCATCATAATCATCAATTCACTTCACATCTATTGACTTCAAGGCCATGATCTCAACATGCATAGATAGACAAGAAGTGAACACCTCCACCATAAGTGGATCAAACCTCGCAACATCAATTCTCATACTATAGACTAAAAGTTAGGTCAACTTACCAATTCTCCAAGCCATGATCACCATGGATCAATCCTCAACAATTCATAATCAATTGACATAGGTAGCAATAGGAATCAATAATGTAATTCACTAACATAAACATAATCTAAGTACAATTCTATAAACAAAGGGAACAACCCATAACTTTGCCCATAAGGCCATAATCCTAAACTCATCAATATACCAACAATTCAACATGAATAAGTATAGATAATCATAAGAAGCATAAATACAATCTAATCTAAACATAATTCCACCAATAGAGATCATATTCACAAAGACCCACATCATAGGCCAATTTTCGAGAATTTGGGGATCATGGGTTCTTCAAGAATTCCTTTGAAAATTGTCTTAAAAACATTAATTCCACATTAATTCATCAATAGAATGATTTAGAAAATCGTTTGACAAGGAACCCATGTTTAGATTGAAAATTAGGAATTTTGGTCTTTGAATCACTTTTGAAAATCTTTGATAGAACTCCTTGAATGAGAGGTTATTCAAGAATCAAGAGTCACCATACCTTAATTATTGAAGACCCATGAAATTTAAGAAGAAATCAGTTGAAAACCCATCTTCTAGCTTGAGCTTCATCAAAGTATTGAATGGAGTTTTTGAGAGAATCTATTTTGAGAGGGAAGGGTCAATTTGAAGAATGGGGTCTAATTTTAGGTTTTGGGGTTTTAACCAACTTAAAATACCCTAAAATAGGTAGAATAACCGTTTATAATAATTCTCCAAAGTACCCAAACTACCCCTCACTTAGTTGGACCTTTTAAATAAGTCAAACTTGACTTTTATTTTCCCAGATTTCATTGGGAAACAAGTTCGCGATGCGGAGGTGTTCCCACAAGTTTTTCATAAATTAAATCTGAGACAGTAGAGTCCACGACATGTCCCCGACGTGGACCAAAACTTTGGCCTATGGTGGAGCTAGTCTGCGACGCGGACATGCTCCCTCCATGAGCAATGACAAGCTGCCTTGGCAGCTTGCTTGTCAAGACCCTTAGGGTGGCCCCCGGGGTGTGGTATCTAAACCTTTTGACCCTAAAAGCATTTATTAAGACACTAGGGTCACCTCCACTCATTTTAGACTCCAAACAACACATAAAAACATGAACAACATACTAGAACACACCAACACGTAAAAGACTAGTTTCCGAACGTCTTGGTCGTCCCTTGATGTTTGACTTCCAAACTCTTTAAAACTGACTTAAAAGGCTATTCTTCATTATATTGACAAGTTATTAATGCATAAAATCCATGTGAGGCTCTACTTTATCCTACTTCATTTTGAGGGTCGTTACAATATCCCCCACTTAGGAACATTCGTCCTCGAATGACACTTAAAACACCTTGGAGGACTCAATGACCCAACTAGCACCTCACAATACACAACATACAACATCAACATAAGAGCACACATCAAGGAGGAACATCAACTCCACATAGAAGGCTCAAAACAACTTTGTGCAATTCAAGAAAGTAGCAACACATCTACCAACTCCTTATGCATCAACTTTATTATTTCCCACTTCATTGGAGGAACTTCCTTCTCCAAATCATCACTATGCTTAAAACTCTTTACTTCTCATAAGTATATGAGGAACTACCTTCTCCATATTCAATGAGCATCAACATATATATTAATCAATCAACAAGACATTTCTTTAACAAGACAACATCAAGCATGCTCATTACAACTCTCATGAAGTCAACATCACACAACATCTATGGGTGCAATTTCAACCATGAGAAATAACGTTCGTGGAATCTAAAAATACAACTTAAGCATGAATTTTCACAAAAATATGCACATACAAGGAAATCATGTCATAATCATCATTCTCCTTTCAAACACCAAAGAAACACAACATGCAACTATCTCATTAAAGCACATTATGCAACTTTATCATAATAAATCATTTAAGCATGCACTTCAAATCAACTCATGCAACACAAGAAAGTAGAAACTTTATTCACTGACTCATAATGCATTAACCACATAGACCTTTCTCATGTTCATAGGAGGAACTACCTTCTCCTACTCATGACATGATATTTACCCCTTTCATATCATCATAGGGTCCAACATGCAATGGCTTTCAATTGCACACATAGACATGATCAACATTTCCACTCATGAGGCAATTAAGCAATTCATACTAGTTGCACCCTAACATGAGGATTATAGATCACCTACTAGTCTTATTGTTTAATCATCATACTATCAAGAACATATATGTCATTACCATGTTTAGTTATGTTCAAGGAGGAACTACCTTCTCCTAGTCACAACATACACACATGGCATCATAAAACTCATAAGAAAGCATTACACAAAGGTCAATTCATTTAAGGAGAAATTCTCAACTTCTAACCTAAGCATGCTCATACTCTCTTCCTCATGAAGTCAAGAGTGCATTCACCATATAAAGATGCATATTGACATGAGAAACATAAATTTTTATTACTAAAATTCCATTTTTTATGTAATAAGAATCCCTCAAAACATGCATAACATAGTGTCTTCTAAGACATGCATAACATATGGAGATCATGCAACTCATAATCATATGCAAGACTCCAAAACATGAACAAGCTACTAGGAACTCTTTGGTCTCAATCTTGAATAAGAATAGAAGGAAAAGATAAGGATATCAACAACCTTACTACTCACTCATCATCCCCCACTTAGGGTAAACCCATCTAAGAGCACATTAAAGTAACCAAGAGAACTATCACTTACCAATTAAGCACAATGTCCCCCTCTTGGGATCAAGTTATGCACACCCTTTAATTATTACATCCTTCATTTCTAAGGTGGGAACCATTCTCCACTAAATCTTCACTATTCTCACTTAGGTGAGGATTTCAAGAATCCAAACAAAATGAGTATCTATACCACTCCGCTTCATATCCATCACCCAAGGTGGTTCCCAATATGGAGAACTCAAGGAAGATCAATGTAGAAATATTAAGGGCACTCAAAACCTTACCATTGTCACGACCCGGGAGCACCCCCTAGTCGTAACCGGCGTACTCGACCTCGAAAAGGTCTAATACAAGCCTCTTAGCATTCATTCATTGCATAGACACCAAAACCATAAGGAATTAAAAACTTTCTTCACTCACGAAGATACTTTCAATAAATAGCAAGCGGAAGACTTTATAGACTTTATACAATATGTCTCAAAACCATCTAATACCTGAATATAACATTGGGACTAAGCCCACTCAAAACTTAAGCAAATACTAGAGAGACATAAAAAAGAACATGTTGGTTATTGCCCTCGAATCTATGAGGACTCACCAAGTCTTCATCTTCAACTCTTAAAAACCTATCAAGTAGTCATGACATATCACCATCTCCAAATCCCTACACTTTAGTCAAAAAGCAAAAGAAAGGGGTTAGCACAATTAAGTACTAAGTATGGAGACCATGCAAGAAAATATGCACAACGGACATTTACAAGAAAGGTATGCTTTCATGTCCTTTGATAAAACCTTTCCTTTGCAAGTATAAGAGACATAATACAAGTCAACATTAACATATTAGACCATAGCCAACCATACATATACTTAATATAAATCCATATACAACTCATGCTTAACTTTAGAAGGACACATGTCATTTCATTACCATAGGACCTCTACCTAATATAACCTTAAGACACACTTGAGTGAGACAAGAAGTGACCGCCCACACAATCCTCTTCAAGCACACTTAAGTGTTCCCCAAGATTACCTTAGATAAGGACTTTATAGGCAAAGTGCATAATCATACCCGATAGATAGCATATTAATGAGAGGATATGTATAATGATGCTTACATAAAATAAATCATATTTAGTGGGGCATAGTACATGTGTGGTGAGTGACCATCAATATAGTATTTCCAAGGCCTACCACCCTTGGAGAGGCGAATGAGGTACAAACCCCTCAATGTGGTTACCCGGGCCTACCACCCCGAGCTAGGGACCAAGGTACAAACCCTCGATATGGTTATACGGGCCTACTACCCCCGTACTAGGCAACCAAGGTACCAACCCCGATATGGTTATACGGGCCTACTACCCCCGTACTAGGCAACCAAGGTACCAACCCCTCGATATGGTTATACGGGCCTACTACCCCCGTACTAGGCAACCAAGGTACCAACCCTCGATACGGTTATACGGGCCTACTACCCCCCGTACTAGGCAACCAAGGTACCAACCCTCGATACGGTTATACGGGCCTACTACCCCCGTACTAGGCTTGGTCGACTCACAACACTTATATAGAGAAAATCATATACATGTGTCCATTTCATCATCATTTCAATAATTATATAGCTATTCGATTCATAGGACGTACATTGGACCTTCCATTTCCTAAGGATTCTATAAATGGGCATTTTATCAAACACATGATGGGCTATTGTTCATGTAAATGAAATCATGTACTTCAAGAGTACTAAGTCCAACCAATTTCGAAATACATATAAATCAGCCCACCAACAACATACATATATATATCAACCTTCATAATTTGATCATGGAAGCATGAAAACCATAAACATCACATAATAATTCCATTTCATGATAATATGCAAAATAGACCATAATAGGATCATCACAAGATCACATAAACTCATTCACATCATACCTTCACATATAGCTTCATATAGGACTTTACATCTAGCCTCATATGTGTATAATAATACAACAATATAATAACATTCACCTAATGCCCTTCATGGCCTCAATTCACAACAATACAACAAATAACCACCTCCACCAAAGGTGGATCAAGCCAATTAATAACAATATTATTAATACTAAGAGATCAAGCCATCTCACCATCCTTTTCAAAGGCCATAAGCCACAATACTCAATTCCATGCCAATTATACAATATTTATCAAGTTTGATCAACTTACCCTCTTTCCATGGCTATCTTCATCATCCTCATCTTCCAACAATTTAACAATACAATAACAATGATAATAACAACAATCAACTATACAAGCTAAGCTAAACAATATCCAATAACCAACATAAAGTCTAAATCCCAATTTATGACCATTCAAGGCTACTACCTCACATTATACCATTCAATAACAATTTCTAGCAACTCAACATAGCTAAGATCATATAAGAACAACCCACATCAACCACTCAATAATCCTACATCAATTACTCAAAATCATTAAACTCACTTTAGGCTAAATTTAAAGAATTTGAGAAGACATGGGTTCACAAATATTTCTTTCTTAAAACCATAAATAATCATTAATAACCACATGAAACATCATTTGAAATTATTTAATGCAAGAACCCATGCTTAGAATTCGAAATAGGATTTTTGTGTATTTGAAAAACCTTGAAAACCTTTTGATTGGGCTCCTTGAAAGAAAGAATAATCAAGGATAAAGGATCCCCATACCTTTATCTTCAAGAACCAAACGAAATTGGTGAAGAAATCAATAGCCACCATCCACCCTAGCTCCATCTTTCACCTTGAGCTTCCTTGGGGTTTTGAGAGAGTTTTTGAGAGAGGGAAATGTTTTTAGGGATGGGAATGAATTAATGGTATCTAGGAAATAATATATACCCTTTGGAAAAAATTCGTCCAACACTTAGAAAAAAAAAAGGGGCGGGTGATCGGTAAATGAACAAGTAAATCGGCTTTGGAAATTGCCTTTTCTGCCGGACAGACTTTACGAAAATGGGCATAACTTCTTCATCCGAACTCCGAATGAGGTGAAACGAAGTGCGTTAGGTAGCTAACTCAAAGGGCTTTCCATGGATATATTATTGGCCACCAAATAATTTGTGTGCTAGGAGATATGACCCTCCAAAGTAGACCCTCGAAAAAGGCTTCACTTGAAAATTTTGGATTTTGATACGGTTGCTCTAAAATTTGGGTTAGACTCATTTCCCACTCAATTTGACCCCCTGAATAAGAATACGAAGTCGAATTTCCGAAATGATGCACGGATTTTGAGATATATGGAAATTACAATTTATAGGTGTTTCCGAAGCACATTTTCGGGCATTTTTGGGGTCGTTTCAACCATCTAGGCACATTATCTGATAACAATGAGGTTAAGGAGATCACAAATAGAGAATTAAATATTAAAATGCGGAATCACAAAGAAAAGAAACAAAAAAAACTAACTAAAGATATGGGAAATTCGAAGGAAAGATCCACGAATTTCCAAGGATTAGATGTTCTAAGGTCTTGAAAAGATTCAAGTAACAACGTATAGATTTATGGAAGAAATCTAATGCCTTTACTTGAGAAAACGAATCAAAACAATAGATTCGAATCTTGACCATTTTATGAGTAACTAAAGACAATAATTAGTATGTAGAAACTAATCACCTCCTAAAAAATACCAAAAAGAAACCAAAGATATCACAAGAAGAAGTTACTTTATACCTTAAACTATGAAACTAGTAAAGGTTTAAAGATAAATTCTCAAAGAACAAGTGACAAAGGTTCAAAGAACTCTCTCAAATATTATTAATATCAATCTAAATTGTCTTTAATGAATAAAAAAGGACCCCTATATATAGGAGAAGGGGGGAAAAGTCCAAGACCCTAAAAAGACAATTACAAGGAATCCTACTCTAAAAAGGAAATAAAGTAACCTAACTAGGAACAAATTTACTACTTCTAGGAAAGCATTAAATGGTACTTAGGAGACCATAAATAGACTAAGGAAAATATTAATAACCTATATATAAATAAAGAAATAAGGTAAATCTCAACTAGGAAAAGAATCTTGAAAATCTTGGAAAGTTTGACTAGTTTTCTCTCAAAACTTGGGCAGAGAGCAACTCTTATTGTGGCTGATTCTTGGACTCTTCTTGACCTTATCTGCACGAAATTGGCCCTAAAAATTCCTCATCTTAGACTTGAATTTGGCCCACCAAATAATTGTAGCATTTGGACAATTCCTCTTCCTTGGGCTTCAGCTCCTCTTCCCTAATAAGACACATTTGGATTAGCGATTGAAGCCCATTGAGCTTATCATTGAACTCATTGGCTTGAGATCTTGTTATGGTCCTCCTTGAAGTTTCTAAAGCTTCTTCCTTGTCCTTCAATGGAGTAGAGCTTTCTTGGATGCTATCATTCCCCTCTTCTTGAAGCGAATTCGTCCTCGAATTCATATCTGCATCAAAATGGGAAAGATCAGAAACATTAACAATAGCACAAACTTGGAACTTACCAGGAAGAGCAAGTTTATAAGCATTGTCTCCAATCCTTTCAAGGACTTTGTATGGCCCACTTCCTCTAGGATCTAGTTTGGTCTTTCTTTTGGAAGGAAATCTTTCCTTTCTCATATGCACCCAAACCAAGTCACCAGGTTTAAAAACAACATATTTTCTACCCTTATTCCTTCGCAATGCAACTTCCTTATTCTTCTTTTCAATTGCAAGCCTTGTTTGTTCATAAATTTTCTTCATCATATTAGCCTTCTTCTTACCATCAAGATTAGCAAAATCATTAGTAGGCAAAGGCAATAAATCAAGGGGCGTAAGGGGGTGGAATCAATATACAACTTCAACTCCCTTAGAACTGACCACAAAACCTAAGAAAACCACACAATCCACACAGAAAGTACACTTTTTGAGATTAGCAAATAAGCGCTGATTTCTAAGAACTTCAAAATTTTGTTTTAAGTGCTCTAGGTGTTCATCCAGATTTTGAGAAAAGATCAAGATGTCATCAAAATACACCACAATAAATGTTCCATGGAAATCTTTAAAAACATGATTCATTAGTCTCATAAAAGTGCTTGGTGCATTAGTCAAGCCAAAGGGCATAACTAACCACTCATAAAGTCCATATTTGGTCTTAAAAGCAGTTTTCCATTCATCTCCAGGATTCATACGAATATGATGGTAACCACTCTTTAGATCAATTTTAGAAAAGATTTTAGAACCATACAATTGGTCCAACATGTCATCAAGACGAGGGATAGGATTGCGATACTTTATCGTTATCTTATTGATGGCTCGACAATCTACACACATCCTCCATGTTCCATCCTTTTTGGGGACCAATAGGACTGGAACAGAGCATGGGCTCATACTCTCTCGAACAAATCCCTTTTCAAGCAATTCTTCAACTTGCCTTTGTAATTCTTTGGTCTCTTCAGGATTGCTCCTATAGGCAGGCCTATTAGGAAGTTGAGACCCAGGCACAAAGTCTATTTGATGCTCAATCCCTCTCAAAGGGGGCAATCCCTTTGGAGTGTCATCAGGAAAAACATCTTCAAAATTCTACAAAAAAAAGAGAAGAAACACTATTTGGCAAAGAAGGAGTTAGTTGTTCAAAATTAATCAATACTTCTTTGTAAGTAAGTAGTATTATGGGCAGGCCCTCTCTCCTAGGATTTAAACACTCTTTGGCTTTTATATAAAGGCTCTCATTTTTCTTTTTCTTAGCCTCTTTCCTCTCACCAAAACATTTTATTTGTTTACTCACACCCTCTTTTACCTCTTTACTTAGATCGCTGCCCTCTCTCTCTTTTTTTCTATCTCTTGGCCTTTTTCTTTTCCCTCAAGCTTACTTTTTACCACTCCCTTTTGTTTTCCCATTGTTTCCTTCAATCGTTTTTTTTCTTCAAACACTTGAGAAGGAGATAATGGTGCAAGAGTATACTTCTTACCATTATGCAGAAGACTATACCTATTCTTTCCCCCATGATGAGTAGTATCCCTATTATACTGCCAAGGTCGGCCAAGTAAAACATGACATGCTTGCATTGGAACTACATCACAAAGAATGTCATCTTCATACCTACCAACATTGAATGAAATCATGCATTGTTTGTTTACTTTTACTTCTCCACAATCATTCAACCATTGGAGCTATATGGGGTAGAGAGCTTCATGCATGCAATTCCTAGTTTATCCACCAAGTATGAACTCACCACATTTGCATAACTTCTCCCATCAATAATCATAGAATAAGTCTTCCCTTTTATCCCACACCTAGTATGAAACAAATTCTCTCTCTGCCCTTCATCAACACTACCCAAATTGATAGTCATAATTCTCCTAACCACCCCAATTATACCATCATTAGGCAGTTCCAAATCATTTTCCTCACTTACACCTTCTCCCTCTTCTTCTTCCCCCTCACTTTTTTCACTCTCATATTCTCCATTATCTCTAAGTAGGATGTTTCTTCTACTTGGACATTCATGCATCATATGCCCCCTTCCATGACATTTGTGATATTGAATAGAACTTAAAGGTTTAGAAGATTTAGGATTAAAGGTTTTACCTCCCTCCTCAACTGTACCTTTACCTCTATCATCTTGAGGTTTGGAAGGAGCTTTCCCCTCTTGAGTTGACCATGGCTTCTTAGAGATAGTGTTTGGTCGACTTCTCCATGAGTTATTTTGCCACTTTTTGTCAATTTATTTTTCAACTTTTAAAGACAAATCAACTAACTCATCTAAAGTTACATATTGTTGTATCTCTACTACATTAGCTATTTCTATATTTAAGCCATTTTAAAATCTAGCTATTGTAGCCTCTTCTTTCTCTATGCAGTTAGCTTGGATCATAGCCATATCCATGCTTTTGAAGTACTCATCCACCAACATGGAGCCTTGCTTCAAGTGTTGAAGGCGAGACTGTAGATCTCTATGGAAGTATGATGGAATAAATCGCTTCCTCATTACCCTCTTCATCTCTACCCACGTAGCAATAGGTGGTAGCTCCTCTTGCAATCTGTCCCTAGCAAGCTTTTTCCACCAAGAAGCAGCATAATCAGAAAACTCAACAATAGCAAGTTTAACCTTCTTACCCTCAGAGTAGTTATGGCAATCAAAGATGGCTTCAACTTGTCTCTCCCAATCAAGGTACAAGTCTGGATCCCTTGTCCCCTTGAAAGATGGCATCTTCATCTTTATACTATTTATATTATCATCTTCTACTCTACCTCTTTGTTCCCTCCTTTCTCTTCTTTCTAGATTAAGTTCAACATCAAAATCATCATTATCATATTCAGGATTTACAAAAGGGATATGGGGTACATTCCTTCTAACTTGGGGTCTAACATTATTTGGGGGTACAACATCATTCTCCCTCCTAATTGCAGCTATGGTGTCATTACGCCGATAATCATATCCCTCATCTCTTGAAATTGAAGGGTCCATCTCTCAAATTGTTGGTGCATAGCTTGAAGGATGAAGTCGTTCCTTCCCTTGACCTCAGCTTCTAAACGAGCCCTTTCCTCATCACCACCTGAATTAGACATCTAAAAAAAATAAGAAAAAATAAATGATCAAGTATCACACTTTTAATATGGATTTTACCCTCTTTTAAACTCACCCACACTTGCCTTTTTCCACTCAAAATAACCTTTGAATTAGAATACTTTGTAGATTTATAGTTAAACCAAAACGTGTATCAAGTTCGTAGTAATAAAGTATGGAATCTTGGGGTACAAAAAGAAAGTAAAGAACTAGTCCTAGAACAAGTAGGATTTAGTTGAAACAAAACGGGAATAAAAAGGAACTTATTTTAGAATTATAAGAACAAGAAAAAAAAAACTCCTTATTATTCAAGATCTAAAATCCCCTCTTCTTGCTACCTTCTTGCTTGAAAACAAATTAATGCAAAACTTGGAAATCAAGTAATAAGATTTCTTGAATAGCAAGTAATAAGCTTTCTTGTGTACCAAGTAATCAAATTTCTTGGAGGACAAGTAATTAGATTTCTTAGAGAGCAAGTTATAACTTTTCTATTTCTTTTTTTTTTTGTTCACGCTACTGTAAATTTTATTTTTTTTGTTCACGCTACTGTTCACGCCACAGTATCTTTTTAAGCTACTGTTCACGCTATAGTTTTTTTTTTTTGCTCAAATATAAGAAGAAATCCCAAGATTTATCAAGAACGGAATCTTGATAGAAACGCTCTGATACCACTTGATAATAGCAAGGTTAAGGAGATCACAAATAGAGAATTGAATATTAGAATGCGGAAGCACAAAGAAAAGAAATAAAAAAAACTAACTAAAGATATGGGAAATTCGAAGGAAAGATCCACGAATTTCCAAGGATTAGATGTTCTAAGGTCTTGAAAAGATCCAAGTAACAATGTATAGATTTATGGAAGAAATCTAACGCTTTTACTTGAGAAAACGAATCAAAACAATAGATTCGAATCTTGACCGCTTTATAAGTAACTAAAGACAATAATTAGTATGTAGAAACTAATCACCTTCTAAAGAATACCAAAAATAAACCAAAGATATCACAAGAAGAAGTTACTTTATACCTTAAACTATGAAACTAGTAAAGGTTTAAAGATAAATTCTCAAAGAACAAGTGACAAAGGTTCAAAGAACTCTCTCAAATATTATTAATATCAATCTAATTGTCTTTAATGAATAAAAAAGGACCCCTATATATAGGAGAAGGGGGAAAAACGTCCAAGACCCTAAAAAGACAATTACAAGGAATCCTACTCTAGAAAAGAAATAAAGTAACCTAACTAGGAACAAATTTACTACTTCTAGGAAAGCATTAAATGGTACTTAGGAGACCATAAATAGACTAAGGAAAATATTAATAACCTATATATAAATAAAGAAATAAGGTAAATCTCAACTAGGAAAAGAATCTTGAAAATCTTGGAAAGTTTGACTAGTCTTCTCTCAAAACTTGGGCAGAGAGCAACTCTTGTTGTGGCTGATTCTTGGACTCTTCTTGACCTTATCTGTACGAAATTGGCCCTTAAAATTCCTCATCTTGGGCTTGAATTTGGCCCACCAAATAATTGTAGCATTTGGACAATTCCTCTTCCTTGGGCTTCAGCTCCTCTTCCCCAATAAGACACATTTGGATCAGCGATTGAAGCCCATTGAGCTTATCATTGAACTCCTTGGCTTGAGATCTTGTTATGGGCCTCCTTGGAGTTTCTAAAGCTTCATCCTTGTCCTTCAATGGAGTAGAGCTTTCTTGGATGCTGTCATTATCCCTCACTTAGGGTGAGCTTAATCAACTCTTTATCACATCTTACCCTTATCATCACCTTTGGTGTAACTTTCCGCTCAACCATGCCTAGGTATTATCTAACACCCTCTTTGAATGACCATACTTAAGATCAACCTTACAAGACAACTATCCTCTTTAAAGTTGGTCAATATCTATTCTCTTGTCCTTCCCATAAACTAAGGGGTGCATGCAACTCTCCAAGTTAACCTTAGAGCAAAACACTATCCCAACTCATGGAACAAAGCCCTTTTTTCCACTCTTAGGGTAAGCCTACACAAGAACTCTGATTCACACAAGGACAACCATGAAGCATCACTCATAAGAAAAGGCAACTTTCAACTCACACTAGTTACCATATTCCTTCAAAACTCCTCAAATCTTCACCATGACTTTCTACTATCATTACCCATCACCATAAAGAAACTCATCATGTTAAAACGGATTTCATTCTTGCCATAACGACTCTTACCATAAGAGAAGTACACCACCATACAACATTTTCAATGTAATGCTCCCAACCTCATAGGTCACACATAGCCATGATTGGCATCACAATACGATTTCCAAATCTACCTTCATATATATACTCATATAGTCACCACATCATAATAAGCATTAAAACTCATCTTTTCTTCCCTCGATCCTTGAAACATCACCCCTTCCAAGTAATAACATCTAGAAGACCACCAGACAAGGGAAAAATAAAAGAGGGAGATCATATGGAGTTAAGCTCTACGGCACGACACAAGACTAAGAAAGAAAGTGAAACTTCTATCGTATAGCCTCTTGGTCATAGATGTGTCGCGACTCACACCGATGAACAAGACTCGACTAGACGTGGCTCATGAGAGGTTGAATCCTAAGACCATTTTCATAACCTTATGCTTTGATACCAAGTTTGTAACGACCTGAGAGCACCCCCTAGTCGTTACCGGCATATTCGACCTCTCAGAGGTCTTACACAAGCCCTCAGCATTCGTAATAGCATTTATCATAGAAAAATAGCGGAAAATTCAAAACTTTTTCATAATATAACACAAGGCATAAAAGTCACCTAATTAAACCTTTAATACAAAAAAAATGGAGTACTACGTCTCAAGGTAGCAATCTTAAAACATGACGACAACACAAGAGGGACACAGCCCTTACAATATAAAAGAAACTACAATCTAGTACATAGAACTTAAGGAAACTCTTTAACATAAAGGTCCTTGAAGCTTTAAGGACACACCCAAACTTGGGACTAGTAAGCCAAACTCACCACTTCTAGGAAAGGCCCTTTAGTCTCCATCACCTACACTTGGTGTAAAAAGAAGAAGAAAAATGATGTTAGTACAAGAATGTACTAAGTATGATAACCATGCAAAACATGCTTATAAATAGGACATTTAGTTGGAAACCATGCATCATGCCTTTTTAGAGAACCTTCAAAAACATTTAGTACATTAGGCACCATATAAACCACATACATCATCATACACATAGAAACCATTCATAATAGCACATAGAGCCACTTATAGCATTTTAGGCGCATTCAATGCATACAATACATTACCTTCCTCTTTATCTTAACTCCTTTCCTCAAGCAACCCTTAGGGAATACTTGGTGCAATGTATCTCCTTAAGGTTACCAAAGGTGAACTTACATATAGCCTTCATCAATCCAACAACATATATTCATAGAGTCATAAGTACATCATAAGACATAGTCTTCACATAGGAACCATCACCTAACACAACCCCCAAGTCACACTAGTGCAATGTGCAAGTAGCATCCCATAATACTACTCACACCAAGTGTTCCTAGGAAGCCACCATAGACTAGGCACATCATATTCAACAAGTCATAACATCTTCATTTAACATTAGAATTAAGACCAACATACTTCATAACATCATATAAGGACTCATTCCTTTACTACATCATTAGTCATAACCCATTTAATTCATATCATAGGTAAACCACCCTCACAACTCCTTCACAAGCTCACTTGTGCAATGTACACATGGAGTCCCATACCCCCACATATACTAAGCAAACCCATTAAGAAGTCAGAAGTGTAATTCACATGAATAAACATACTTCATGTCTTGACATAAGTAATGTCAACCTTAACATGATTTCATATTAACATACATAGATAATAGTCTTCATTACATAAAGAGCCTACTCATAACCTCCCTTAGAGTCCACTTGTGCAATGCATAAATAGGGTCCATAGTCCTACCTACACTAAGTAACTCTTCAAGGAATCAAGACTAGAATTTACATTCTTATCTTAGCTCATTTCTTAACTTTCGGGAGACATTTCCATAACTGACATACACCATGTGAGCTACATGGAACCCGGTGTTCTACTCACACACCGAAAAGAGAGGGTACTACTTGCCAAAGTAGGACCTACATACATAATAGCTATCTAGTGGATCCACTAAGATAATACCTACGGGGCACATAGTTATGGAACAAGGAGATTGCTACTAGAAAACCTTGACTTACTGAGCATCGAGGTTTCCATCTCATGAGACAACATCTATGTTGAGAACCCGGACTTGCTAATCGTGAAGGTTCTCTTATGGGAAACCAGACTTGCTAAACGTGAAGCCCGCGCTCTCATTTTTTATGCTCACTCGGTGCTAAGCTCCAACTCCCTTTTTAAACATCTTTAAGCCTTTACTTAACATTAGTTCATAAAATAGGCTTTAGGGACTTAATCCCTCATATTATATAGCTCAAAGGTTTCTAAGATGAGAATGACCTTTCATCATAGAACCTACATTATGTGAGAATGACCTTTCACATAATCTTACCATATTCATATCATAGTCTAGTTTAGAGTACAATTAAGGAAACCTTTCAAGAGACTCACTTTCACTAGATTATCATAAACCTTATTCACTCATTCATGTGTGTGTACATATGTGAGAAAGTCTTTCACATAAACACATTCATACAACACATATTCATACCTTGCTAATCATACACTTTGCATGCATAATAAAATGTAAGGGTGCATATAAGAGTTAACCTTTCAATAGACATCATAACACATCATATACATAGGTATACATGTAGAGTGTGTGTGTGCACATTGGTCCTCATAGTAACATATTAGCAACAACTTTGATAATGTGTGCTATTCCCTTAAACGGATCACAACACATTCACAATGTCCCCAATTCATGAGCAATTCACATATAAAGCCCTTAGGGATTCTAGACCACACACCTACACTACATCATCGGAGAAAAGGACACATTCAACATTGAATAGGTACTCCTAACATGTATATGATCAAACATTCATATAGGGGTCATTCCACAATAGTACCTAACATAATCAATAATGTAGACCACACCTTATCTCTAATTTTATCATTCACATTATACTCCTCATCATCAACACACTTTAAACATCATGCTAGCCTTGAGGATTTCATACATAACCTTCATAGCATAACTTCATAAACATATGCATCATAATCATCAATTCACTTCACATCTATTGCCTTCAAGGCCATGATCTTAACATGCATAGATCGATAAGAAGTGAACACCTCCACCATAAGTGGATCAAACCTCACAACATCAATTCTCATACTATAGACTAGAATATAGGTCAACTTACCAATTCTCCAAGCCATGATCACCATGGATCAATCCTCAATAATTCATAATCAATTGACATAGGTAGCAATAGGAATCACCAATGTAATTCACTAACATAAACATAATCTAAGTACAACTCTATAAACAAAGGGAACAACCCATAACTTTGCCCATAAGGCCATAATCCTAAACTCATCAATATACCAACAATTCAACATAAATAAGTATAGATAATCATAAGAAGCATCAATACAATCTAATCTAAACATAATTCCACCAATAGAGATCATATTCACAAAGACCCACATCATAGGCCAATTTTCAAGAATTTAGGGATCATGGGTTTTTCAAGAATTCCTTTGAAAATTGTCTTAAAAACATTAATTCCACATTAATTCATCAATAGAATGATTTATAAAATCATTTGACAAGGAACCCATGTTTAGATTGAAAATTGGGAATTTTGGTCTTTGAATCACTTTTGAAAATATTTGATAGAACTCCTTGAATGAGAGGTTATTCAAGAATCAAGAGTCACCATACTTTAATTATTAAAGACCCATGAAATTTAAGAAGAAATTAGTTGAAAACCCATCTTCTAGCTTGAGCTTCATCAAAGTCTTGAATGGAGTTTTTGAGAGAATCTATTTTGAGAGGGAAGGGTCTAATTTTAGGTTTTAGGGTTTTAACCAACTTAAAATACCCTAAGATAGGTAGAATAACCATTTATAATAAACCCCCAAAGTACCCAAACTACCCCTCACATAGTTGGCCCTTTTTAAATAAGTCAAACTTGACTTTTATTTTCGCAGATTTTGTCGGGAAACAAGTTTGCGATGCAGAGGTGTTCCCACAAGTTTTTCATAAATTAAATCTGAGAT
The DNA here is from genome assembly GCA_029007595.1 of Solanum commersonii. Classification (NCBI taxonomy): domain Eukaryota; kingdom Viridiplantae; phylum Streptophyta; class Magnoliopsida; order Solanales; family Solanaceae; genus Solanum; species Solanum commersonii. The sequence goes on from JAJTWQ010000322.1 coordinate 185,214, forward strand.
AGTAGGGTCCACGAAATGTCCGCGACATGGACCAAAACTTTGGCCTATGGTGGAGCTAGTCCGCGACGCGGACATGCTCCCTTCATGAGTAATGTCAAGCTGCCTTGGCAACTTGCTTGGCCAAGGTTGGAGTCCTCATCAGGGACCCTTAGGGTGGCCCCCGGGGCATCGTATTCAAATGTTTTGACCCTAAAAACATTTATTAAGAAACTAGGGTCACCTCCACTGATTTTAGACTCTAAACAACACGTAAAAACGTGAACAACACACTAGAACTCACCAACACGTAAAAGACTAGTTTCCGAACGTCTTGGTCGTCCCTTGACGTTTGACTTCCAAACTCTTTAAAACTGACTTAAAAGGCTATTCTTCACTATTTTGACAAGTTATTAATGCATAAAACTCATGTGAGGCTCCACTTTATTCTACTTCATTTTGAGGGTCACTACATTGTTCATGTTTTTATGTGTTGTTTGGAGTCTAAAATCAGTGGAGGTGACCCCAGTGTCTTAATAAATGTTTTTAGGGTCAAAACGTTCTAGTACGATGCCCTGGGACTAACATAAGGGTCCCCGAGGAGGACCCCAACCATTGGCCAGACAAGTTGCCAAGGCAGCTTGAGAATATGCTTGGACGGAGTATGTCCGCGTCGCGGACTAGCTCCACCAAGGGACAACTGTTTGGTCCGCATTGCGGACATGTCACGGACTCTTCCATCTCGAAATTTAATTTTTAGAAACTTGTGGGAACACCTCCGCGTCGTAAACTTGTTTCCCGACGAAATCTGCAAAAATAAAACTCAAGTTTGACTTGTTTAAAAGGTCCAACTAAGTGAGGGGTACTTTGGGTATGTTGGGGAATTATTATAATTGGTTATTCTACCTATTTTAGGGTATTTTAAGTGGATAAAACCCCAAAACCTAGAGTTGGACCTCATTATTCCAATTGAACCTTCCCTCTCAAATGAACTTTTTCTCTAGAACTCCTTGGAAGACATCTTTGAAGCCTACCACAAGCTAAGTAAATAAGAACAGCCCACATCAGAATTCATCCACTCTCTCGAGCTAGATGGGTATAATTAAATTTAGAAGTTACTCTTCCGAGCTAAACCCATATCAACCCAATAACTACAATCATTAATCGAAGGCTTTTGTTCTAAAACTTCTCTCTCAAGTTAGCTCATAACTCTATACTAGAATTGCATTTGCAACTACAATTCATATATTATAACACAACTATTAATTAAACTCCCTTCAATTAAGAATTAAAATCAGTAAATAACAATACCCATAAGTTAATTCATCCCATAATCAAATAATCATACCCTAAGAATTGGCGTTTTAGCTAAACATCATAAAAAGGTAAAAACCATTATCAACTCGATTGGCCATCAGCTGGGTAAGAGTCTTCAAGCTTTTACAATGTTCTAAAATGATCAAATTCAAAAACCCAATTCCGAATTCTCACTACTAAGCTTAGAAATCCTTAAATTTAAAATAAGAACTCAAAAACTAAGAGAAAACTCTAATTCTAGAATTTGGGAATCAGAACTATCTGGGAACTCCTCAAAATTCCTTTTAAATTTTAGTTTATACTTTCCAAGTTTTTTGCTGAAAGTCTACTCAGCGGAGTATGTCGCGCCTCGCCGAGTTGTTCGATGATCAGCCATTCACTCACTTCCATCTCCATTTTGCATTCATCCTTAGCATTCCAGGTCCTGTAACTTTGGGCGATCCAGTTTGTTGTCGCGAAACCGATCGGCGATCCACCAATTTCCCATATCTATCGCCAACTTGGTTTTTCCCAGGGCTGGCACTTTGGAACTTTGGGCGAGCTAAAGAGCCACTTGGTGGTGCGCAGAGTGGTCTTGCCGATCACCAAGATTGCTTTTCTTTAGTTCTTCAGCTTTTTAGTTCATTTTTGTCCAGTCATGTCCTTTCCTTGCTCCTTAGCCTTCATAGCTGCAAATCAATACTTTAATATCAGTTTAGAGCATAAATTAGGCATTTGAGGACACTTATGATATCAAAACAAAGCCCAAATGAATCTCTTTGTCCTTTTTTATCTCTTTGTCCTTTTTCTTTATCTTCTTTGTCGTCTTCTCTTTATCTTATCTCTTTTTGGTGCGGAATTCATCTCTTTGGTAGGTGAGGGATTCATGATATTTTTGGTAGTGCGGGTAGGTGTGGAATTCATGAATTTTTTGGTAGGTGTACCACTTTTGGTAGGTGAGTAGTCCATTTTAAAGATTTTATTATAATATTCTTTTACTAAGTGTCTTAATCTTGATATCTCTTTAATATTATTTATGATATATTCTAGATATAACATATCTTGGGTTCTTAGATACATGTATAAATTTTCTTCCATTGATTGTTCTAATAGTTTTATATCTTCCATAGCTTCTGTCCAATATTGTAAATATTCATAGTTCATTTTAATTTGAATTTATTTCTAAATCATACCATTCTATTCTTTCAAGGTCTAAATCATGTAGGTCTTTTTCATACCATTGTTGGTTTAATATATTTTTTGATTCGTTACTAAATTTTTTTTCCCATATGATTCTTCTTAATTCAACTATCTCTATACCTTTAATTATATATAGGATTAAAGTTTCATAGTTTTTTATTATTTCATCATGCATGTATGTAGTCATGTTCTTTATCATGCAGGTTTTTTATTTTCAATTATTCCTTCCTATCATATTCATAATTGATTAAATTCATCTTAGATCATTATGTATTAGATTATATGTTTATCATGTTCTCCTGTCACTACTAACATCATACTTTAGCGGATATTTCCTTCTTATCAGCGCCTCAACTTTGTTTACTCCCCTAAATGGCTTTCCTCGCCTACCGGTTTCAACATTAATGGCATAGTATAGAATTTTTCTCCTTGTTTTCAGTGTGCTAATAAACTAAAAATCATGATTCAAATAATTCTAATACATAATAACTAACATAAATTTATTCAATCATATATATGATATTCAGGAATATATGAAATTAGTTCCGCAAATTTGTTGAACAATATACATTTGCCTCTTGCTTATCCATGATATTATCTATTAAGTATTAAATATTTGAGAGAGTGTTTATGAAAGTGCTTCGTTTATTCAAAGTTTGCTTATTATGTTACATATACCTTCCTTTATATAAAAAGGAAATCCTACTGCACTTACAAATTCTAATAATGCACCTATAATGCACAATAATGTACTACCATGACTTTCTTACATAGTACTATTTACTTTATGACTTTTTTACATTGCCCACTCTACACTTGTCCCTTTAGTAATGCACACTACCTCTCCACTTTACACTTGTCATCATTATTAATGCACACCATACCTACTACTTTTAATATGCACATGCATACTACCCTACTTGTTGACTAATTTACACTACACTTTGTAATAATATTTACATGGTACTTTTTAATATTATTTGCTTTTGGCCATATGTATTCTTTGCCTTATCTCTTTACGACTTTCTTTGCACATGTGTCTTTTTATTTTTGTTTTCTTCTTCTTGTCTTCTTCTTATTATCTTCTTTCGTCTCTATCTCATTTGATCATTCCAACTGGACATCGGGAATCACATTATCTTCTTCATTACATTTCGAACATAGATGATCAGGGTATTTGTGTCCAATTAGCTTGCAATATCTGGTTAATAGTTCTAGCGAAATAAATCCTGCTTTAAGTGCTCTTGTCGTAGGTCTTTCTTCTAGTTTTAATAATGATAAAATCCATCGCTGGACTTCATCCATATCTGCTTTCCTTAGTTCTCTTGAATTAGAATATATCATTAACTGGTCTCTAGAGTAGTAACTCCATATAGCATTTCTGTTCAAATAATTGTTTGCTAACTCATGTATAATAGTTGATATACCAATTATTCTTTTATTGGCATAAAAACTTGGTATCTCTATTTTTTGTATTTCTTCCTATTGTTTGATATCATCAGGTATAATCATATCTTTGGTTAATCTTGTCTTAATAACTTGAATTGGAGGTTTTATCTCCTCGTATAATATCTCTGCTGGTGCTGTATAAAACTTTATATAAAATAAATTTTCTTTGGTAACTCTTTTATATGTAACGAACGAATGCTTTGTGTAATTCTGGTATTCCACTTATCTCTTCTCCATCGTACGTGTATACGGTATTTAATAGTCTATAATTGTAACATCTTTTTACTAAATTGGCATTAGTTTTTGGTTATGCAATTAACTTGTTAAATAGCCTTGTAATTTTTGGGTTAGGTAGTCTAAATTTGGTTCTTTGGTTGTAGTGGATCTAGGATTGCGGTTTAAATAGGTTTGGGTTTTGTATATATTTTCAATATAGGTTCTCGTAACATGGTTAAATAATTTTTTCTCATTTTGTAGGCTATCTGCATAGGTTGAGGTTTGGGGTTCCATAGCCAATGTGTTTCTTGGTGTTCTCGGAGTAAATGGTTTTTCAAATAGTTGGTTTAAGTTTGTATTCTTATGTTGTTTTTCACTAATTTGTTTGCTCGTACCTGTAGTTGTATTCAAACAAACATTATGGGTTTTAAGGTGTTTCCCAACGTCACCTTTTAGATCTAGATTTTTAAAGTCTTTCGATCGACTTAGCTCGGCATTTTTATAGTCATATTGCTGACTTCTTATTTGTTGTAGCTCTTTGTCAATATTTTCTACTTTTGTGCAAAGTAGGTTCATAGCTTTGAGTATTTCTTCTATAGTATTTTCTTTTTCATTTTGTGTAGCTTTGTCTTGGTAAGTAATCTGCAATAACATTCTTGTCAGTTTTTATCACTTCAATAGTAAATGTAAAATTTAATATATTTAATACCAATCTTCTTATTTCTGTAACGACCCGAGAGCACCCCCTAGTCATAACACGGCGTACTCAACCTCTCGGAGGTCTTATACAAGCCCTTAGCATATCATGAATATTAAAGCATATGAAAATAGCGGAAAATTTAAAACTTTTCTTTAGAATCGAAGTTTTCATAAAATAAGAGAGAGTCTATGACACTATGTCTCAAATCATCTATAACATTTAGAATAACAACTCTTTCATAACAACTTAGGGACACTGCCCTTAAATAATAATTACTAGGGACACGGCCCTTACACAAGTCTAAAGACATAAAACATAAAGACATAATGACATAAGAGTACGAGGTAGGTTCATCCTCGAAACTATGAGGACTCCCCAAGTCTTCATTCCCAAGCTCCTTAGAAACCTAACTTCCAAGCATAAGACATCACATCACCAAACCCTACACTTTGTAAAAATGTAGAAGAAATATGGGTTAGTACAACACACGTACTAAGTATGGAAGCCATGCAAGTAAAATCATTAAAACATGCATAAAAGGGACATTTGGTTGAAACCATGCCTTATGCACTTTTGAACATCTTCTTGAAAGAGTTGAAGAATCATAAGTCATAAACAACTCACATATAGTTCATCAAAGCACAAGGGTATTAAACATCACCATAGGCATATTCTCTAATCATAGTCATAGTGCACATATCACTCATTACAAGACATAATACTCATGCATAGTCAACATCAAGGTCATTGCATCATAATAGAGTAATCACATAAGTAACCCTATGTTCTACTTGTGCAATGCATAGGTAGGGTCCATAGTCCTACTTACACTAAGTATTACCTTTGGATCACCATGCTATACTAATCATACATTACTCTTATCCATAGGTCATATACATAGTAAGGTGACATTCACAAACCTTAGTTCATATCAAGAAAAGTCAATCATTAACATAATACAATTAAAGCATGCATTATTCATAATCTTCATAATAAGTTAGAACAACACCATTAAGTCATAGTTCATACAACATGTTCATATCATACATCTTAGTCATAATTCAAATAGTTCATATCATAGATAAACCATCTTCATAATGATCATATATAACATAGCTTCAATATACATAAGTCATAATCATCATAATCATAAGAGAACACTACTACAACCATCCCTTAGGATCCCACTAAACCATCTTCATAATGATCATATATAACATAGCTTCAATATACATAAGTCATAATCATCATAATCATAAAAGAACACTACTACAACCATCCCTTAGGATCCCACAAGTGCAATGTGCAAGAAAAGTCCCATACCCTCCCTTACATTATGTAGAAACCCTTAAGAAAGCCCTAGTAAGAGTTCACACCTTTCATACCTTCATTTACTTTTACATTAGGGAAATATTGCAATAACCGACATAGACCATGAGAGCTACATGGAATCCAATATTCTACTCCCATACCGAAAAGAGAGGGTTAACACTTGCCTAAGGTGTAACCATTCGTACATAGCTATCTAGGTGGATCCACTAAGCTAGAGTCCTATGTGGGCACATAGTTAAGGGTCAAGGAGATTGCTTCTAGAAACCCTAACTTACTAAATATGGGGGTTTCCATCTCATGAGACAACACATACCGTGGGTAATCCGGACTTGCTAAACATGAGGAAACCCATGTGGGGAGCCGGACTTACTAAACGTGAGACCCCCATCTCATTTGCATGCCCTTTCGGTGCTAAGCATCTAATTCCCTTTTGTAATCATCTTTAGTCATCACATAAGTTCACATTAGCCTTTACTAGACTCTTATGTAGACATCTTACCATAATAGCTCATATGTGTTCATAAGTGAGTAACAATCCTTTCACCTTAGAAACACTTAGCAAGTGAGTAAACCTTTCACTTTACATGACATTATAATCATGAGAACTACCTTTCAATCATATAACAATCATACCATAACATACATACATACTTCATAGCTAATTCAAGTGTAGAGGGTTAGGGATGAGGAAACTAGGTCATCAACACCACAACAACACATTAGGTATAGCATCATTACAATCTAAGTAATTCAACTTTCATCAAGAACCTTCATCATGTGAGAATGACCTTTCACATTATCATACCATGCATAACATAGACTAGTTTAGAGTACAATTGAGGAAACCTTTCAAAAGACTCACATTCATTACATTAGTTAATAGCTTCATTCATTCATGTGTGTGTACATGTGTGAGAAAGCCTTTCACATAAAACACCTTTACTCATAGCATGTTCATATTGTGTTAACAAGAATTACCTTCAATTCAACATAACAACAATAATACCAACATCTCACAACATTCATATTTTCATTGCATCTCATCATAACATGCTCAATTACCAACTAGGGTTAGAGGGAAGAGGGAACCATCATCCAACTTCATCATACATGAATTAAGCAAGTACATTCAATAATACATAAAGAATCACATTGATATCATCTCCTCATAGCCTTGAAGGCCCCATTCAAGACTTAACCCTAATTCCATAGTAATCATACATAATTTAGGGTAATATCATCATACAAACATGAATTACATAACATTACATTTAATTCATAGCCTTCAATTAATATCTAACACAAACTAGGGTTAGAATTGGAGGAAGAAGGGAAAACATGGGTCTCATGGGGGGATTCTTCAAAAATCACCAACACTACATGAATTCATCTATAATTGTTCATATATCATCAATCAAAGTCATTTTATAACAACAATTCAACATTTAGAAAGAAGACCCACGTTTTTGGATTGAAATCTACAATTTGGGGGATTTTGAAAACCATCTTTGGAAGGACCTCTTGGGAAAGGGATCCCAAGAGTGAAGAGCAACCATACCTTAGTTAAACCCTATGAATTTCGTGTGAAACCTCCCATATACAAGACCTTTCTAATCTCCTTCCAAGTTCTTCCATGGAGTCTTGAGTTGAGAGAGTTTTGAGAGAGAGAATTTTGGGAGGGAAAAGAATGGGGTTATGTTTTGGGGTCTTGACTTGTGGTGAATTAATGGATTAGTTTAGGGTCCTATAAGCTTATATAGTCCATTAATTAACCACCTAACCAACCTCCCTTAACCCCTACTTAATAACTAATTAAAACATTAACCCCCAACATCACTAAAAGCTTCAAAAAACTGGCAGCATCTACGCCCTCCACCTACGGACCGTAGGTGGAGTCACGGACCGTAGTTTGGCCTTCGTAGTTCTGACAGTGCTTCACTATTTTGGGAATAACTTTTTACTCCAAGATCGGAATAGGGCAAACTCAGTGGCGTTGGAAAGAGGACTCAGATACCTTTCATTGGATAGGTAGTGGCCCACCTAATTCATTTTGAGCTATGAGACATGACCATTTAAAGTTGACCCCCACTCCTAACTTAAAACTAAAAACTCATTTTAGGGGACTATTTTGAGGGTCTTGGTTCTAAATGAATTCATGACTTAGCTTAAGGTCTTGCTAGCTTATAAAGGTGAGTAATCAACTATCTAAACAACCCATTAAGCCCTTAGTCAATTAACTAATCTTAATCCCTAATCACCAACTTAAGACTAGAAGGCTGGAAATTGACAGCACCTACGGCCACCCATCTACGGACCGTAACTGGAGTTATGGCCCGTGCTGTGCTCTCGCCATTTGGTTCAAAGAGGTGGATTGGGGAGTTCTTGGTGGGGAGACTAAGCCTCAACCCACGAGATCTACCTACGGGGAGTAGGCCAAGTGACGGCCCGTCACTGCCCTTCGTAGGTCAAGCTATTTTTTGACAGCTTTTGGCCAAAGGTTGGGTTCTCCTCAAGGACCCCTTGGGTGGTCCTTGGGGGGGTCGTACCCGGTCGTTTGGACCCTAAACATGTCCATCTATGAATAAGAGTTACTCCTATAGGTTTTAGACCTCAAACAACACACCAAACACCACGACAAGACAATAGCACCAAAGACTAGTTTCCGGACGTCATGGTCGTTTCTTGACGTTTGACCTCTAAAGTCACCAAACTAACTTGCCATTTTTCATCATTTAAACATGTTTCCAACTATAAACTAACATGTGAGGCTCTAGGTCAACCTAATAGATTCAGCCAAGCCTTAGCTAGGTCTTACTAGTTTCGTACAGGGCGTTACAATTTCTTTCATAGTTACCGAATCTTGTATTTTTCTTGTTAGCCACCATTTTACTTGTGTATTATCTGTTCTTATAATAAATTTGTTATATACAATATATGGTTCAAATGATAGTAAAACATTTATACACTGCATATAATTCCTACCTATTTATTTCCCATTTTATTTCCGTATTAGTAAATGTTCCTGAATAATATCTGCAATGATGTTCTATTTTTTCTTCATCATACCTATATTTTAAGACTCCTCCATACCTTTTTTCACTAGCATCTGATTCTACTATATAAGTAAATTTTTTATTTTCATCCGGAAAATATAGTTTAGGTAAGTTCTTACATAATAATTTTATTTTTTGTATTTGTGTTTGGTCTTTTTTATCAAACTGGTATTCTACATCTTTCTTTAACTTTTGTTGTAATAGTTTTAAATTCCCTGCTAATTTTGGTATGTATTCTCTTACTTGATTTACTAGTCCTAGAAATGATTGTAATTTCTTTTTTGTATCTGATTGTTCATTTGAGTTAATTATTTTTTGTACTATATGTGTTTGCATTTTTATTCTATTTTTATCTATTTGTATTCCTAAAAATTCTATTTGCTTTTTCATTATGTCTACTTTCTTTTTGCTTAAACTTATGCCTGAATATTCTATAATATGTATGAATTTTTCTAATAATCTTATGTGTTCATCTTGGATTTTAGAATATAATAATATATCATCAATATATACTACACAATTTTCTAGTTGTTTAAAGTAGTTATCCATAAAGTGTTGATATCTACATGGGGCATTTTTATATCCAAATGGTAATACATTCCATTCATAAAATCCTTGTGGTACTGTAAATGCTGTATTTTTTAGATTTTTCTTCTAACTTTAAGTGGTAAAATCCTGATTTGCAGTCAAATTTACTAAAGTAATTATATCCTTGTATTTGTCTTATCTTTAATATTTTATTTGGTATTGGGTAATTATATGTTTTAGTTTTTGCATTTAAATTTCTATAATCAATAATCATTCTACTTTTTCCTCTTGTTTGTTCACTATGTTTATTTACTATAAATGTTGGGCTTCTATGCTTGCTATTGCTTTTTTGTATATACCCTTTTTCTAGTAATTCGCTTATATGTATCTTAAATTCTGTTAAATCATTAAAATTATATTTTAATGGTTTTTGGGTTATTATGATATTATTATCAATTAGCTCAATTTTTACTTTTGTTTTATGTTTTTCCATCCTTGTAAAGAATCTTCACTATATAATAATTCTAATTTATCTTGGATTATTTTTATTTTATGTATAGAGAATATAATTAATTCTATCTTAGGGTCTTCTTCTTTTATATTTTCTAATTTTTGTGTAGTTTTTTCACTTCCTTTTATCCATTCTGTTGTTTTTCGCTTTTTGTTATTTACTCTTTTTGCTCCTATTTTTTGTTTACACGGTGTTGTGAACCACCAGTGTGTTTTTGTTATTATATGTGGATATAATTTTTCTAAAAATGGCATTTCTAATAGCATATCTTTTGTAGTCAATTCAAAGTTATATATTTCCTCTATAGTTAATATCTTATCCCATATTTGTATTTTTATATTTTTTGCTTTACATGTGATCATGCTTTCTTCATTATTAAATCTTGTTACTACTATCGGTGAATTTAATTTTTCCCACTTATCTTCTGGTAAACAACTGTATTTACATATATTAGTTTTTGCTCATGTATCTATCATTGGTGTATAATATTTATTGTAATATCCCTCTATTATTATCTTTGCAAGTATATATATATATATTCATATTTTTATCATACTAAAGTTCTTTTTATTATTATTCTTTTATTTTCATAATTTATTTTCAACTGTTTGTCTTCTAGATTATATGATTTTACTTGTTCTAGCCATTTTATTCCTAAAGTGATATTTTCACCTCCTTGATATATTTTAAATTTTATTACTATTGGTACACTCCTTCAATGATTATTTCCTTTTTTGTAGTTTCTTTGGTATACATATTAGCTTTTGGTAGTTCGGGGCATAATTGTTCAGTAGTTATTATTTCACCTTTCGTCACTAATTCTCTTGTAATATAATTTTCTTCTTGTCCTGTATTTATTAATATTAAATATTTCCGTTGTTCCATTACTCCCGTTATGTAGTAATGATGTGGCTTTATTTTTTCTTCCATTGATTTTTGTGGAGTTTTATCTATTCATCTTGAGGTACTTATTTTCGATGATATTTGGGGTATCTCATTGTTTATTCTTTTTGATGTACTTAGTCTTTCTTTTACTATTTCTAAATATTCTTCTATATCAATTTCATTATAACTATAATCATTATTATCTATAACTGTAACTATTCTTTCAAAAGGATTTTCTATTTTTATTTATTTTATTTTATTTTTTGCTGTTATTTTATGTTTTGTTCTTAAAACATATAAGTTTTTACATCTAGCTATAAATATTTTACTTCTCAGGGTTAGTTTTATCCCTGACATTTTCTAATATAATACTAGTGATTTATCTATATATTTGTCATTTATTGCTATTGAGTAGTTAGCACTTATTATAAATTTAAATTTTTGGTATATGAGGTTACCTTTAACTGCACTTATTATACTTTTTTCTATGGGTTGCATAATTCTATCATCCGTTAAGTATATTTCTATGGGTGTATCTATTCCTTCTCTAAAACATGCTTTTATTAGTATTTCTATTCCTCCTAAATGTACATATTTAATTGGATTTTTAGCCTTAATATCTTGTATTTCTTTATTTATTATTCATTTGTTTATTATTGGTATTTTAGCCTTTCCTTTGGTGTATTTGCAATCTATGATATGTTCTCTTTGACTTACTACATAATATTCTTCTTTTTGTCGTTTAAACCAGTTTCTTATTGTTGGTATTTCGAATATTTTTTCTACGCTTAGGTCTAATTCTTTTCCTTTTATTTGTTCAAATATACTATTATCAAATATTTTTTTTTGTTCTAAAGATTCTTCGTCTTGATGTTCTTCTTTATTTATTATTTGTATATCTGTTTCAGTCATTTGTTATATTATAGAATTCATTGTCTGATTCTATTTCTATATCATTATTTATTTCATTTTCTGATATTTCATATATGCTATCTTCACTTTCTAATTCGTAATCTATGTATTCTATCGGCGAAACCAAAAACTAAAGCAAACTTATTCAAAACAAGTTACAAATATGGATTATTAAGTATAGTTTATACATACGATGGGGAAGAACTAAGTGGTATACCAGAGATACACAAAACATTCATAACCTATAAAAGAGTAACAAAAGGCAAAAGGCAATTTATTTTATGTAAAGTTTTATGCGGCCCCGGCAGAGATACTATATGATGAGATAAAACCGATAATACAAGTTGTAAAAATAGGATTAACCAGAGATATGTTAATTCCAGAAGATATCGGACAACATCTAGAGATACAAGAAATTGAGATACCAAGTTTCTATGCTAATAAAAGAATAATTGGTATGTCAACAATTATCCAAGAACTAGCAAATAATTATCTAAATGGGAATGCAATATGGAGTTATTATTCACGAGACCAACTAAGTACGTGCACTAATTCCTTTCTATATAAAGGAAGGTATATGTAACATAAGAAGCAGACTTGGAATAAACGAAGAACTTTCATAAACACTCTCTCAAATATTTAATACTTAATAGATAATGGAAAAACTTCAGATATCATGGATAAGCAAGAGGCAAAGGTATATTGTTCAACAAATATGCGGAACTAATTTCACATATTCTTGAATATCATATATATGATTGGATAAATTTATGCTAGTTATTATGTATTAGAATTATTTGAATCATGATTTCTAGTTTATTAGCACACTGGAAACAGGGAGAAAACTTCTATACTATGCCATCCTAATGTTGAAACCGGTAGGCGAGGAAAGCCGTTTAGGGGAGTAAACAAAGTTGAGGCGCTAATAAGAAGGAAGTATCCGCTAAAATACGATGCTAGTAGTGACAGGAGAACATGATAAACATATAATCTAATTCATAATGATCTAATATGAATTTAATCAATTATGAATATGATAGCAATGAATAATTGAAAATAAAAAACTTGCATGATAAAGAACATGACTACATACATGCATGATGAAATAATAAAAAGCTATGAAACTTTAATCCTATATATACTTAAAGGTATAGGATAAATTGAATTAAGAAGAATCATATGGGGAAAAATATTTAGTAACAAATCAGAAAATATATTAAATCAACAATGGTATTTGGGTTAAATAATCTTGGGTTGGCTCTTTAGTGGTGGTAGATCTAAGTAGAGATAATATTCATTTTTGTACTTCGTCCATATCTGCTTGCCTTAGCTCCCTTGACTTTGAATATATCATAAGTTGGTCTCGTGAATAATAACTTCATATTAAGATATTATGTAAAAAAATACAAAACCAAAAGACCATATAGACCAAAGAGAAAACTAACGAAATGTACTTGTTATAATTGTGGAAAATTAGGACACATAGCCAGAGATTGTAAATTACCTAAAAGTCCAAAGAAAAAACAAATATCAAAAATAATAATAAACGATGAAAAATATACTTCGATATGAACTCATCTATAGCTAGGGAGCCGCACCTTCGGCAAGCAGCAGGCCATATTTTGATTGTAGTTGTTACAATTATGAAGAACCTGGGCATATGAGGAGAGATTGTCCTCATCCGTGCATGTCTGACCCAGTGCAACAGCAAACAAGGGCAATGGTGCCCTCGGGCAACGATAGTAATGGCAGAGGACGTCCACAAGGTGGGTGAGAAGGGAATCAACGAGGTCGTGGAGGTTGGGGAAATGGTAATGCAGGTAGAGGAGCAGTGCATCCAGGCAAGGAGGTGGTCCGTCAAGATGACGAGGCTCAGTTTTATGCCTTTCCAGGTAAGATCAAGGCAAAGGCATTTGATGTAGTGATAATAGGTACTATTCTTGTCTATGACTGGATGGCTAATGTTTTGAGTGATCTAGGTTCTACTTATTCACACGTGTCAGTTCAGTTTTCCTTGGGATTTGATGCGGTTTGTGCTGTAGTTGATGCCCAAATCAATGTTTCTACCATAGTTGGGAGTTTGTCATAGTCACCCATGTATATCGTGCTTATCCTATTATGTTTATGGGTTTTCATACTTGGGCTGATTTGGTTATTTTGGATATGACTGGCTTTGATGTAGTCTTCGGCATGACTTGGTTGTCCCTGTATTATGTTGTGCTTAATTGTAATGCTAAGTATGTGATTCTAGAGATCCCAGGTAGGGAAAGGTTAGTGTGGGAAGGAGTGTATAAGCCTAAGCCAACTAAGGTCATATCTTTCATTCGGGAAAGCAAACTGGTGAGGCAGGGGTGTTTGGCATAATTGGCTTATATTCGGGATGTTGAGTCTGAGTCTCCCTCTATTGAGTCTATTCATGTAGTGTCTGAATTTAGAGAAGTGTTTCCAACCGATTTGCCTGGTGATGAGTCCCAGATTTGAACTCATTTGGGGATTTGTTTTGATAATTTTAGTGTCTTTAAATGCCTAATTTATGCTACAAACTGATGCTAATGCCTCAATAATTCTGAACGGAACATGGTGCACAAGAGTGAATTTATAGATGTCTCCCACTAGAGATCTGATAAATAATTGTAAAGTTTTGTAAAGGTCTTGTTTCTATCAGTACCTCTGCAAGAATCTCACTTCCTTGCTTTCAGAAGGCTTTTCAACTTTGTGTTGTAGCACTATACTTCTTACAGATACTTGCACTAAGAACTGAAATTCATTAGCTAAACACTGCTCGTACATTCATAGACATATAAGAAATTTAAGAATACCTAATCACAAAAAATATATACATTTATAGGAATATAAGAAATTTAAGAAAATCCAATTCATATATGAATAGTTGCAGATGCATCACTTGTTTGAACTTTTAAGAAACAAAATCAACAACATTATGGATTTTTTCATCAAAAGTAAGTAAGTACAACATGGATATAAAAAAATAAGATCCATTTGCTTCATTCCTTCAACATATACTTATTTGGAATATCTCAACTCATTCCTTCAACATATGCTTCTTTAGAATATCTCAATCGAAAATAAGATCAGGCCTATGTATGCCTAAATTCGTTTAAAATAGATCAGGCCTATGTATGCCTAAATTCGAAAGTAAGATCAGGTTATGAATCATATATTTCTCTTAGTTAAGATCATTTACAAAATCAATATATGAACAAGGATGACAGCACCAACAGTTAATAGGAGGCAATAATCCCCAGACGTTATAAAGATAGAAAATGAGGAGGCATCGGTTTACCTCTTTACAGATTCATTCACGTTCCTGAAAGTTGATTTTAGCAGCTCCATAGGCTGTCATGACATTCACTTCCTTCAAGTTAAGCACTTTCCTCCCTCACTATAACATACATTTTCAGAAGAATTAAATTTCAAAATTTAGTACATATCATAAACTTGAATCTTGGAAGTCATCGATAATGTAGTGAAGCAAAGAAACATGTAGGACATATAACAAATCAAAGTCTTCCTTTAAAGCATATATGTTGAAATTTGTACATCTTACAATTATTAGAGTAGGGAAAAAAATAAAAATACAGATGTAGACTATTTTCAAAAACCTGAAGCATGTTAAACCTAGAAAGAGTTAAACACATACATAAGGTATGACCCTCCATCCAGCTAAGACACTAGAATTTCACAACAAAAGACATGACATGGCAATATATTTTGAAAGACATATAATATCTTTATTCATGAAAGTCCCATAGCTTCCGCCGTTAGGAAATGTATGTCATCAATTGCTCCATCACAATTCTCAAAATAGATCAAATGTACGTTTTAATTGGCTTTCAGAAGTAACAAAATGGTTTAACTTTGTCAAAAATTAGTTCGGAAGCAAGGATAAAATTAGACACCTTCATATGTTGCTAGAGGAATATCAAACCTTGGTGGCTTAAATGATGAGACCAGTGAAATGGTTACATGGTTACAGAGGCATTTAATGTTCGATCAAAATGACAGTTGATGACTTCAGTTGAGTACCTATAAAGCTCTTGACTACTTAAATCAGATTGTGGGAATCTATGAACCTATAAAGTGTGCAGTGTAATTTATTTTCGTCCATGAAACATATTATGAAACTTGATGTGCAATACTCAAACATCAAAAGCATGGAAATTATAATCAATGATCAGCCTATCCTACCCCTAACAATTAGTATTAGAGCTTATTTGTTAATATTCAGAAGAACCGATGACAGGCTTGCATTCAAAAATAGATACCGTTTACATTTTTTCTTCTACCACAGGAAGGTGTTAACAAGTAAACATTAAATCTCACATATCTCTGTAAATATCGGCACAAAACTTTGAGCCTTGCAAATATGGAAATAGGAGGCATGCCATTTTCAAATGGCGACAACACCTACAAGCAATATAATTGTCATTTTCCTTCACCTATGTTATTAATCTATGTTTAAAAAAAAAAAACCAGAATTACTGATTTCAATAAACTTTGCAGAAACACGAAGTAACCAAAATTTAATAAACTAGTAAGAATAGATGAACATAAATTAATTGACAAAACTAAAATCTGTAAAAACGTACCACAATATGGAAAAACAGAATCAGGAAAAAGATCAAGCCCACTGAATGCACAGTGTCCCCTTAAGGAAATTATTCTCCTCTAGTATCCGAGATTTGATTTGGAATATGTCCTCCCAGGATAGAATGATCTCAATCACCAGTGTATTGATACCCAAAACTCTGGTGTCAGCGAACCACTCAACAGCAGTAAAGTACACGAAGAAATTTTGTGCAGAAGAAGAAGAAGAAGAAACCAGAAAAATTCGTAAGGAATAAGTCTAAGGAATCAATGTATTTATAGGCAAGAGGGCCGATTCCGAAAGGTTGCAATCCTTTCAGAATCCACACGACCATTCATGAAAGTTTGCAACCTTTCAAACGGTCATGGCTATTTCTGAAAGTTGCAACCCTTTCAGAACAGTCAGGTGGGAAATTTAAATAAAACGGGAAAGATTGAAATAAAACGGGTCGCACGTGGATCCGAGTCGGGTTGGGCCAATTAACTAGTTAATTGAATCTGTTAATTAACTAATTAAAACATTGGCCATTTAATTTAAGTTAATTAAATAATTAATTAACTAAAATAATTAAAACAAGCTTTGTCCAAAAAATAATCTCTCGATCGATCATTTTTCCAAATCCAAATCCAAATCCAAAGTCGAAGCTGAGCCGAGCGACGACGACGACGGCACAAGGGGGGTCCCTCTTTCCAACCCTTTTAACAATTAATAGGAGTGTTTCTGTATTTAAACTTTCCTATTTTTCTTTCCACCACCGATGAGGGACAAATGTCTTTCCAATAAAGCATAAGAGGACTTTTCAAGTTCTCAACTTTCCAAGTTCCCAACTTTTTCCAAGTTCCTCTTTCATCTTCCCTCTATTTCCCATTAACTCTTTCTACATACCCAACAATTCCCCACATTAATTGAAACGACCCCAAAAATGCCCGAAAATGTACTTCGGAAACACCTAAAATTGTAATTTCCATATATCTCAAAATCCGTGCATCATTTCAGAAATTTGACTTCATATTCTTATTCAGGGGGTCAAATTGAGTGGGAAATGGGTCTAACTCGAATTTTAGAGCAACCGTATCAAAATTCGAAAATCGCAAAATGCGATTTTGAGGGTCAACTTTAAAGGGGCATATCTCTTAGCACACAAGGAACTGGAAGGAGCTCAAACTATCAAAATTAAAGCTCTGTGAGTTATCTTTCCAACGCAATTTGTTTCACCTCATTCGGAGTTCGGACGAAGAAGTTATGCCCATTTTCGTAAAATCTGTCCCGGCAGAAAATGCAATTTCCAAGTAACCGAAAACACTTTGTTCACCCGCCTCATTTTTTTTTTCTAAGTGTTGGGACGATTTTTTTATAAAAATGGGACATATCCATACTTAGTCATTTAACTTCAAAACACTCAAAAGCACTCTCTAAACCCTCTTCAAAAATTCCACCAAGATCATCCACCAAATTCAAGAATCCCAAGCTTTAATTCCGGATTCAAGATTCAATCTCAAGCAATTCTCCATTCCAATCTTCATCAAGAATTCTCCAAAGTTGAGGTATGTGGGTTTGATTGTGGAAACCTTCATTTCCACAAGTCCAACCATTTATCCTCTATTACTACTTCAAGTTTATGGGTCCTTATGTTTATTTATGAACTCTTAAGTATGGAATCACTACTACACACCCTATTAAGGTCTATCTTGCATATTATCATGAAATGGTATTATTATGTGATGTTTATGATTTTCATGCCTCCATGATCAAATTATGAAGGTTGTTATATATGTATATATATGTACGTTGTTGGTGGGCTGTTTTATATGGATTTTGAAATTGGTGGGACTTAGCACTCTTGAAATACATGATTTTATTTACATGAACAAGTAGCCCACCATATGTTTGATAAAATGTCATTTATAGGATTCTTATGAAATGGAAGGTTCAATGTACGTCCTATGAGTCGGATGATTATATAAATATTGAAATGATGATGAAATGGATACATGTATATGATTTTCTCTATATAGTGTGTGAGTCGACCAAGCCTAGCTCGGGGGGTTGTAGGCTCGGGTAACCGTATCGAGGGGTTGGTACCTTGGTTTTGCCTAGTAGGGGGGTAGTAGGCCCGTATAACCATATCGAGGGGTTGGTACCTTGGTTGCCTAGTACGGGGGGTAGTAGGCCCGTATAACCATATCGAGGGGTTTGTACCTTGGTCCCTAGCTCGGGGTGGTAGGCCCGGGTAACCACATTGAGGGGTTTGTACCTCTTTCGCCTCTCCAAGGGGGTGGTAGGCCTTGGAAATACTATATTGATGGTCACTCACTACACATATACTATGCCCTACTAAATATGATTTTTATATAAGCATCATTACACATATCATCTCATTAATATGCTATCTATCGGGTACGATTATGCATTTTGCCTATGATGTCCATCCATTGTTGCATTGCATTGCATCCCATATACTTAGTACATTCAAATGTACTAATGCATACTCTATGCCTACATGATGTCACCATGTAAGGACCGGAGCACCGTCTGACCATCCTCCTCCGTGTGGCTAATTCGATTTTCTAGCGAGCTTATTGGTGAGTCCTCCATCCCGGGGACGTTGCTTATGATCTCATGCTATGTATAAGACTTTTCCTTTTTAATTATATTTTGACTATGAGGGTGAGCCCGGTAGTTTGTCTCGGCCCCCGCTAAGTATTCATGTTTAGAGGTGGTGTTGGACAAGTTGTGTATTATGTTTGAGCTTGACTCATCTATGGTATTTATGTATTATTCTCTTTTTCTCTTGCTCCCTTAGTCCCAATTTCCCCTTGATTATGCTTATCGTTTATGGTCATTTTAATTGCTTCCGCGACCAAGGATGTGTAATGATATGCTATGAGGCTTGTTTGGGGTTCCCTCGGGTTCCCCATTCGCCAGTCACGTCTAAGCCCTAGGCTTGGGTCGTGACATTAATGGGGAATGTTTATAACATAAGGAATGCACGGACGAGTGTGTACTTTACAAGCAAGAATCAATTACATCTGGATAAGTAGGTTTCCCCTTGGACTTTCCATAGTGAACATATGTTGGATATACTCGGTCAATCGGTAGATGCGATATCTTTGAACCGTCGAGCTTTGGTGTATACCTAGACAACTATATGTCACACAATTAACCCTTTACTATTTATGGTTCTTACGGTTGTGTTCGTTTCAGCCATGAACACCTCCTGGTTTCATGAGTGTATAAAGAATAGGCTTTTGACATAAAATTCTCTTTGAAGCGGCTTACACTTCACACTCACATAGGTGATTTCTAACCGTGTCATCTCGTAGATACACTATTTGGTCAAATCTACCAAACTTAGCAAATCATTAAAAACTTTAAGCTTTATTAACTTATTAACAAGCCTTAAAGTCTTAACCTTGTTCCTTGACATTGTCTTCATCATGAGAATGGATTGAGTTGATTGACAATGTCGAACCGTCAGTCAAAACTTTGTTTTTCTCCTTGAATCTAGCTCTTGGGATCTCCAGTCTACTAGATAGAGTTACCGCCCTGCTTACTTGTCCTAAGCCGTAAACCCATTCCCATAGATGATCTTTCAACTGCCTCTCTCACTAGGCCTTTCGTTAGTGGATCTGACACATTATCGCTTGACTTCACATAGTCAATTGTGATAATTCCACTAGAAAGGAGTTGTCTTACGGTATTATGTCTCCGTCGTATATGACGAGACTTCCCGTTGTACATAACACTCCCTGCCCTACCTATTGCTGCTTGACTATCACAATGTATGCAAATAGGTCCCACAGGTTTGGGCCAGAATGGAATATCCTCTAAGAAATTCCGAAGCTATTCAGCTTCTTCACCGGCCTTATCTAAGGCAATGAATTCAGATTCCATTGTGGAGCGAGCGATACATGTCTGTTTGGATGATTTCTAAGAGACTGCTCCTCCACCAAGTGTAAACACATAACCACTTGTGGATTTTACTTCATTTGACCCGGTGATCCAATTTGCATCACTATATCCTTCAATCACGGCAGGATATTTATTATAATGCAAAGCATAGTGTTGTGTATGCTTCAAATAACCCAACACACGTTTCATTGCCATCCAGTGTGTTTGATTCGGATTACTAGTGAACCGACTCAGTTTGCTAATAGCACATGCTATATCTGGTCGCGTACAATTCATAATATACATCAAACTTCCCAACACTCTGGCATATTCCAATTGAGAGTCACTTTCACCTACATTCTTTTGAAATGTAAAGCTTAAATCAATTGGAGTTTTGACAACATTGAAATTCAAGTACTTGAACTTATCCAATATTTTTCAATATAATGAGATTAAGATAATGCTAGTCCCCGAGGAGTTTTGAGAATACGATCCCTAAGATCAAATCAAGAACTCCTAAGTCCTTCATATCGAACTTGCTGGACAGCAGGCGCTTAGTAGCATTTATGTTGTCAATGTCTTTACTCATTATTAACATGTCATCAACATACAAACAAACAATGACTTCATGATTCAGAATGTTTTTAATGTAAACACACTTATCACATTCGTTAATCTTGAATCCATTTGCCAACATTGTTTGGTCAAATTTAGCATGCCATTGTTTGGGTGCTGCTTTAAATGTTGGAGGCTCATTTTCAAGCAAGAATGCCACAAACTCTGGTCCGAAAGAAGTGGATTTCCGTTGGCGAGTACTACGCCTAGGATTTTCATTAGGTTGTGCATTTTCCTTTGATTTTTTCCGTGGTCGTTTAGATCTTTCACTTATCGACTCATATTCAGTTTTATACGGATAAATGTGTTCAAAGAACTCAACGTTATCTGACTCAATTACCGTATTCACATGAATTTCAGGATTATCAGATTTGTGAACCCAAAACCGGCAGGCCTTACTGTTCACAGCTTATCCAATAAATACACAATCCACTGTTTTGGGTCCAATTTTCACCCTCTAAGGTAAATGAACTTCTACCTTGGCAAGACACCCCCACACTTTGAAATATTTCAAGTTGGGTTTCCTTCCTTTCCATAACTCATATGGAATTGATTGCGTTTTGCTAGAGGGTACTCTATTGAGTATCTTGTTAGCCGTAAGGATGGCTTCTCCCCATAGATTTCTTGGTGAACCGTAACTCGATTATTAAGGCATTCATCATTTCCTTTAATGTTCTCGTTTCTTCCGTTCAGCCAAACCATTTAACTGCGGAGTATAGGGTGCGTAGTTTGATGGATAATACCATATTCCAAACATATCTCAAAAGGAGATTCATATTCTCCACCCCTATCACTTCGAATCATTTTTATCTTTAGATTCAATTGATTTTCCACTTCATTTTTGTATTGCTTAAATGCATCAATTGCTTCATCCTTACTATTAAGCAAATAAACATAACAAAATCGAGTGCAATCGTCAATAAAAATTATAAAATACTTTTTTCCACCACGAGATGGTGTCGATTTCATATCGCATATATCTGTGTGAATTAAGTCTAAAGGTTTTGAATTTCTTTCAACAGACTTATAAGGATGTTTAACAAACTTACTTTTCACACAAATTTCGCATTTTGATTTATCGCATTTAAATTTAGGCAATACTTCTAAAGTAACCAATTTTTGCAAGGCTTTGTAATTTACATGTCCCAAACGGGCATGCCATAAATCATTTGACTCCAATAAGTAAACAGAAGCAGAATTCTTATTAATACTGTCAACAACCATTACATTCAGGTTGAAGAGACCCTCAGTGAGGTAGCCTTTTCCTAAGAACATCTCATTCTTACTTATTATAGCTTTGTCACTAACTAGGACACACTTAAACCCATTTTTAACGCCTTTGCGTTGCCGTGTTTCCCATGAACAAATCTTCATCAACCTCGCGGAGAGTGTATGTTGCAAAGGTTTCTTTTGCGAGCAAATATGTCAAGTGGCACCCGAGTCGAGAAACCACTCCTTGGGATTTCCAACTAAGTTTCACTCGAGATCATTGCACACTGGGTCATCCGCATCTTCCATCTCTTCCACGATGTTTGCTTGGCTTTTGCCTTTGCCTTTGTCTTTGTCTTTGTCCTTTCTTAGAGCACGCACGAGAAGACTTATGACCAGCCTTACCACAATTGTAACTTGTTGCCCTTGAATTTTTTTCTTGGCACGATTCCTTCTGTCCGTTGGACTTTTTTCTCTTCTTGTCTTTGGTAGGAGCTTCTTCAACAATATTAACTCCAATTATGTCGAACTCTTACGAGACTTCTTTTCGGCGATTTTGTTATCTTCCTCAATCTTGAGTCGAATCACAAGATCTTCAAGCTTCATTTCCTTACGTTTGTGCTTTAAATAATTCTTGAAATCATTCCACGAAGGAGGTAACTTCTCGATCATTGCAGCCACTTGAAACGCTTCATTTACTACCATATATTCAGCAATCGAACATGGAAAATAAGTTGAAGTTCCGCACTTGTGATCCAACAGCTTTTACTATCGACATTTTATAGTCTAAAAAACTTTGCAACCACAAATTTTTTCAAGCATGCATCTTCCGTCTTGTATTTCTTCTCAAGTGCATTCCACAATTCTTTCGAAGTTGTTATTGCACTATAAACATTATACAAGTCATCCTCAAGCGCACTTAGAATGTAGCCCTTACATAGGAAATCTGCCTGTTTCCATGCCTCAACAATCATAAATTTCTCTCTATCAGGCATATTTTCAGCAGGCACTGGAGTTTCTTCTCTAGTCAATTTCTGCAAACCAAGTGTAGTAAGCTAGAAAAATAATCGTTGCTGCCATCCTTTGATGTTCAGGTGGTACGGCAGTTCAGCCGGTACAAGAATAGTCATCGAAGTTGAAGCATTATCATTTCCCATTTCGATAAACAAAAATCGACACAAATGATTCAAGAGGGCAATACAATAATTGCAAACTTAACAGAAGTATAAAACTACAAAAGTTTTTATCTTCACCAGAATCACAGATTAACAATATAATACTATAATTTCCTTAAGATTGTTATTAATCTGTGTTTAAAAAAAAAAACAGAATTACTGATTTCAATAAACTTTGCAGAAACACGAAGTAACCAAAGTTTAATAAACCAGTAAGAATAGATGAACATAAATTAATTGACAAAACTAAAATCTGTAAAAAACGTACCACAATATGGAAAAACAGAATCAGGAAAAAGATCAAGCCCACTGAATGCACAGTGTCCCCTTAAGGAAATTATTCCCCTCTAGTATCCGAGGTTTGATTTGGAATATGTCCTCCCAGGATAGAATGATCTCAATCACCAGTGTATTGATACCCAAAACTGGTGTCGGCGAACCACTCAACAAATAAGTAAAGTACACGAAGAAATTTTGTGCGGAAGAAGAAGAAGAAGAAACCGAGAGAAAAAATTCGTAAGGAATAAGTCCGAGGAATCAATGTATTTATAGGCAAGAGGAACTGATTCCGAAAGGTTGCAATCCTTTCAGAATCCACACGACCATTCATGAAAGTTTGCAACATTTCAAACGGTCATGGCTGTTTCTGAAAGTTGCAACCCTTTCAGAACAATCAGGTGGGAAATTTAAATAAAATGGGAAAGATTTAAATAAAACGGGTCGCACGTGGATCCGAGTCGGGTTGGGCCAATTAACTAATTAATTGAATCTGTTAATTAACTAATTAAAACGTTGGCCATTTAATTTAAGTTAATTAAATAATTAATTAACTAAAATAATTAAAACAAGCTTTGTCCAAAAGCCGAAGCCGAGCGACGATGACGACAGCGCGAGGGGGGTTCCTCTTTCCAACCCTTTTAACAATTAATAGGAGTGTTTCTGTATTTAAACTCTCCTATTTTTCTTTCCACCACCGATGAGGGACAAATGTCTTTTCAATAAAGCATAAGAGGACTTTTCAAGTTCTCAACTTTCCAAGTTCCCAACTTTTTCCAAGTTCCTCTTTCATCTTCCCTCTATTTCCCATTAACTCTTGCTACATACCCAACAACATATAGGTAAAAAAAATTATTATAAAAATGTAAAGAGTGCAAGAAGACTTGTTTTAAGAAATCATTCTGTTGAGGTAACTTATGCTATACCAATAAAAGAAACCAATCGACACAAGTCATGCAAACATGAATTCATAGAAAGCTTTACTTCTCTTTTCATGCTTAAGTAGAGAAAACTTTTAACTATAAACTATCTGTTTGTCGTTAAGCTCTTTACAAAGAAAATAATTTCTGAGAAAATCCAAGAAAAGCTAGGCAATTCAGTCTCTCACTGGACCAATTAGTTTATGTCTGAAGCAGCAAGAACAAATTAAATAAAAAAAGTTAAATGAAAAACAAAAATCGAACACATAAGAAAAACAAAAGGAAAACATAAAATATAACATAAACTAAAGTTGGGCAGAAGGATGAACAACAAATCGTTGAGAAATTTGCAGCAACTATTAGGAGGGGAAGAAATGGAACACATTAGAAAATCAAGAACGGACATATGGATATTGCAGGATGTTAACTCAGCGAAGAAGCTGAAGTAGCAAAGAAAAAGGAGAACAAAGAACAATAGTAATATAACACATGACAAATTCAAAGCAGCTATTAAATGGAGGGAACAAATGAAACACATGAGAAAATTTAAAACGAAAATATGAAATATTGCAGAAGCCTAACACAGTGAAGAAGTACAAGTGATATTTTAGGATAATTATCAATTCATTTGAAAGTGTCGAATTATTTAAAACATACATCCATTTATAAAAAAGACATTCACAAAAAGAGTGAATTCACCAAACAACTTTTTCTAGAAGTTCAAGGCTTCATAACAGAGGACTATGAACTTACATATTCTTGACCCAACTAAGAAGCTTCAACTCCTGTTCACTACACCCATAAAAGAAATAGTGTCAAATTAAATCAAAATCACATAACCGTTAAAATCAATAAGTATATAAATTTGAAAAAGTAACTATTGATAGCGTACCAAAATTTATAATCAGATCCAACAGATCTAATCCTAATCCGATGTAGAAAATTAGAATTTTTGCCAAGAAACAACAACTAACACAAATGCAGTACTAAAACAAGAGATAAAACCCACCATACCAGCTCCAGTTTGCAACAAACTGTCCTTCAACGATGTGGTTAACCAAATATATTCACATTTGTTGAACTCTTTTGTGATTCCACTTAAAAAAGTATTTACTTATATCAGAAGACAAAAATAAATTGTTTTAATTATATAATGGAGATCCATTAGAATGAATGGACATATAATTTTAGCCTTGAAAATTGAAACTCTACTTAATTACCAAACTCGGTAGAAAGAATTAATCGGTGTCCTTTTTTATGAGTAGCAAAAATCAATAATTTGAAATTTTTCACCCATTACGGCAAACTACTTCTGACTCAGGTTTTCTATTTAGATCATTTCAATTTCTAATTAAATTGGAGCTTTTCTACGGTGAAGTTGTGAAAATTATCCTTTTATTGGATATTATTAGTCTTCTCATGTAAAATCATTACAACGGACCTTCAATTGTTCACTCCTTGCATATTAAACAACAGGATATGACTTTTCTTCTCGTTAAAGTAAGTTGGTCGTAATTCTTAGAAAATTATTAAATAGGTATAATCAATTAATTTTCACTGCAAAATTTTCATTAATTTCAAATCAAAGAACTATTTTCATTTCATAATTCTAAGAAACCACACCAAGATGAAGCAAGCATCAAATGTAAGTTGATGTATATATCGACTAAGCTAAACTAATCTCATGTGGTTAAAATAAAAGTTGCCTCAACGGAATAGGAAATGACATATTAACTTACATGTAAATGTGAAACATTGAGATAACATATGATCGATCCCCCATATCAGTGACAAAAATTTTTGCTATCTACTGAGCGTTGTGGAACACTGAGGTAACATATAACCAGGGCCAGATCTACGTGCAATCTAGGGGGTTCACCCGAACCCCCTTCATCGAAATATTACACTATATACATAACATCAAATTCTGATTTTATGAGTATATTAATCAAAATGAACCCCCTCAATACTAAAGAGAAGGATGGCAGAATGGACAAGGGGTTCAAGTTCCACCGAGAATGGCTGAGTTCGATTCTCACTAGATGCATAGTTTTTCACCTTTTTTTTTGCTTTAAAAAGGCTGAGAGGTTTTGGACCCAGATTCACAAATAAATGAAAAGGCCTCATTGGTTCAATGTGAAGCTTTATCCTTTTTATTTTGAAAAAATTACAGAAATCCCACCATTTGGTTTACTTATTACCATTATCCCCTATAAGTTTTACAAATTTTCAAAATTCCTCATTTTCGCACATCAGATTAATGTATCAGCGCCTATATTATTGTATCTCGCTCATCAGATTAGTGTATCATGTAGTATCTCGCGCATCAGATTAATGTATCAGCGCTTATATTATTGTATCTAATGCATCAGATTAGTGTATCATGCATAAAATGTAATGTATCTTAACTTAACGATTAATGTATCTCGCGCATCAGATTAATGTATTAGCGCTTACATTATTGTATCCGTTTGAGGAATTTCTGTAATTATAAACTTTTAAGGGATAAATTGTAATTTTGCCTTAAAAGTATGTGATTTCTGTAATTTACCCTTTTATTTTTCATTATATTCTCTTTTTTCAATTTGTCTTTGTTTAAATTTATTAGCCACATTCTTTGTAATTTTTCTTTTATTCTTTTTATTTATATTTTTCATTTTGTTTCTACGTAGTTCTCTTTCTATGTACTAAGTTGAAGAAATGATGAATTTTACTTAAATTTTAAATTAAGTTTAAAAAATATTTATATAAAATAAAGTAAATTAAATTTAATCGAACGAAGAAATATAAAAATTGTGAATATTCTTTTAACAAAATCTATTTAATTAAATTTTCTTTCTTTAATTTCATTGTATTTTTTTTTTTGCAATTTTATTCTAAGGAGATGAAAATTAAACTAATCTTATTTGATTTATTGATTATTTGTTTTTTTACAAATGACTAGCCTAGTAAATTGAATTAAATGAACTAAAATAATATTGATGCCATTTATTTATTTTTTGAATATGTCAATTTTTACCCCTTTTAAAAGATCTTGGTGATTTTTATAGTAATATATGATTGAGAGGCCACTAATTTAGTTTTTTTTTTAATAAAAAAATCAAAATAAAATAAAACACTGCGAAACTTAAAGAAAAAAAAGCACAAGAATTTTTAAAAAAACTCGATGGAGCAGGGTAAAAAGTAAGAAGAACCTAAACGCGATATAACAAGACAAGTTAAATTTAGCGAGTTAAGATTAATATTTTTCTTTCCCATCTCACGTGTTTATTACTTTATACTTTGAACCCGTTCGAGAATATCCTGGTTCCGTGTGGCATATAACCGATCTCTGTTATTGATGGCACGCAATTTCGCTACCTGCTGAGTGTTGGGTACAAAAGTAATCTATGAGTAGCATGAACATCATATATGACACTGCAAAGTTGTAAGCATGTGAAATGAGATGGTTATATAGTTACTAACGTAAGGTAAGCTATAAAAAACGGTACACGTCGTCAATACAGTAAGGTCATTTGCTTCCAATTTCTATTACCACAACTACAATTCTTTAGCAAAGAATTTAAAATTAGCTTAAACGATCTATCAAAACTTAATCCAACTAAATATTTTAGCTGGCCAATCTTCCACATATAGTTACAGATATATACTTACATATTTATCACACCAATAATGAGATAAAATGCTCAAAAGAAACTCCTTTCGATAATTCATTACATGTTTTCTATCTCTCCCAACGAACATAAAATTTCAAGAATTTCAATAACATACAATTTCGAATGGTCTACCTCAAGATCATAAGTAAGTGGAAGGGAAACCAAGAAATTGACAGGAGTACAGGACAAAAATGTATTACTGACCTTTGAAAACTTTTTATCATGGAGTATTTCTCTATTCATTCATTGTATTTTTTTTTAATACCATTGGATGAGTATGTGCATGTGCAAAATAATTAACAAAGAGGCTATGGCATACAAAACTTTACAGTAACCTTCAAAAAAGAAATGCTTAAGTCATATGCAGCCCCTTAAAGTTGTCTGCATATTTCATTTGAACACTTCAACTTATTTTTGTGTCTATTGAACACTTTATTTGTTCAAAAGTCATTCCTATTAGACACAAAATGCTGACATGTCAAAAAATGTGTGCTACACTCTCGTTAGACGTGTAAAGCTATTGAAATTAATAATTCTTCTTTTTTTTCTAACTTATATACCAAAATTAATGAAAGGGGAAAAAATATTTTTTTTTTTTGAAAATGTAATTTTCTTCCCCAGCCCAAAATTACACCATTGTACTATTCTCATTCACCATCTTCATAATTTTTTTACACAGGCGCACACCACACCCCACCCCGTCCACCTCTCTTTCTCCCACCCTTTCCTGTTCTTCTTCTGTTTTTTCGTATCTTTTTTTTTTTATGTAGATCTACATTTTCAATATTCTGGCAAACATCCATTTATTTCGATGGAAAAAATATGAATTGATTTTTTCAGGCAAAAGTTTGTTATTATCTATTGTAATTGTGATAAATGATTACTAATGAGAAAAAGATAAAGATAGCGAATAGAAAGTTTTGATGCTATTCAAATGAAAGAAAATGGGTATTTTGCCATTGTTGATGCTATTCAAAGAAGAAGAAAAGAGTGGTTGGTCTGATGGGTAGAAGGAGAATTTGGGTGGATTGGGCAACAAAGTAACTATTAAAGTTTTTTAAAATTTTGAATCTAAATAATCTATCATTGTTAATTTATGATAAAGAAGATGAAGAAGAAAAAAAGAAGTAAAAAAAACGATGTCGGGGGGCCTAAATTCTGATGGGTAACGTGGGAAGGTTTGGGTGGGTGGGTGGATTTTTTAGCGGTACAAAATTTTATTTTACTTTTATCATTTAAAATATATTTTAAAATAATTTTTTTGGATCCAAATGACACATGTCATAATTTGATTCGTCCTTGTGCCATGTCATCGCAAGTGTAACTCACACACTTAATATTTTGGATGATTGTCAAAAAAATGTCAAATAGGTATCAATTCGAAATGGTAAAAGTGTTCAATAGGTACAAGCCTTAATTGAGGTGTCCAAATGAAATATAAGGACAACTTTAAGTGGCTATAGATGACTTAAACCAAAAAGAAATTATGTTGAGCCCAACAACACCATATCTTGACTTTTTTTTCTTGATTTGATCCCTTTTGAGTTGGCCTTGGAGGATGAAGGAGAAAGTGAAAAAAGTCAAAATAATACCCATTACAGTCCTCATGCTTGAAAAAAAGTGATATAAAATTGAAAAAAATTCTGTAAAGAAAAACAAAAGTGATAAAGAGATAGAATCAGAGAACTTTTAAAAAATCATATCGTGAAGAACAGAGAAAATGGAGAGCTGAAAATAGAAGTAACAATGTCTCAAAGGGTACATGTAACCTAAAAAAAGGAAAAACAAAGGGCTGTATTTTGAGAGAAACATTACCAATTTTTGTTAATTTTTCATAGTACACCAGTCCTGTGACAATTGATAGTGAGATTATAGCAATGGCTGTAGGATCGAAGATCTGAGATAAAGATATAGGAGGAGAAATTGAGAAGATGAATTAGGGGATTTCAGGTAAAGAAGATTCATTGAGACACGTGTTCTTCATAAATACACTACACGTTTCTAAAAGGGCAGGTTTGTATATCCTCCCGTGCAACTTTTTCAACTCTTGGTACAATTGATACATGTTGTGTTCGTCCATCAAGTCCAAGGCAGGTTTGTATATCCTCCCGTGCAAATTTTTCTACTCTTGGTACAATTGATACATATTGTATTTGTCCATCAACTCCCATTTCTATATAGGAGTAATATCTTGATTTTTGGAATGTTGGGCATCACTTATTACTTTATTGATTGGTGGAAAATGGTTGCAATTTCGTGGGTTAGGAATCAATGGCATTGGGTTAGAAATTATAGCATTTTCGATTGTAAAGATAGAGGAAAAGAATTAAATTTTTTTGGATTAGTTGCTGTAACACGTGATGGTTTTGTTTGGGGGTAGAATAATTGGTTGTTACAAAAAAGATTAATCCTCGACAAAAAAAAGATAATGCAATTTGAATTCTGGGTACTTCCGTTTTGTTAAGGTTACAGGGTGTGAATTATTTGTTTTAATTTTGGAATTTTCTAATAATTATTACTTTATAGTGGAAGTTTAATATATAGATATAGAAAATTAAGTTTTGGGTTGTATTATTATATGAATATCCGTTGATTTATGATATTTGGAGGGATGGGGCTTAACTCTAGGCTTAAAATTTAACAAATATGTGTCTTGACATATTAGTTGACACAAAAATTAGGAGTTTGATAATAGATAGTGTGAGTTTGAATCTAGGGTCTATGGACTCACTTGTTTGCAAATATTGCATATTTGATAGATTGGGAACATTCTAAAGTTTAGCAAAAGGGAAGGGCAAAATCTTGAGGATACACGTGTTCGACATTTAAGACTTCCAGACTTCATTGAAGGACGCTTTTCTAATTAAAGATTAAAAATGGAATAGACCATGGGTAAGGGCGAAAAATGGAGGTGGTGTGACGGGCGTTGGTACAAGTACTGGTGTTATAAAGGGAAAGTTTATTACTATAGAATACCGATTGAAATCCGAGAATGCCAAAGCATATGGGCATTAGCTGATATATTATTGACTTGATTTATTATGTGTGATTGTGTTCTTTATTGAACTTGTATACTTGTGATAGGCTGAGGTGATTACATATCATATTGATATTTGATTGAGATGCATCATCATCCCTTTTCATTGTGCACATGCATTGACATGAGATTGCATATTAGTTGGGCACGTGGAGATCATCCGTGCTGGGGATGGTGAGATATTAAGATTATAATTTGGGCACGTGGAGATTGTTCGTACAAAAATTATTTAATTTTATGATAGTGCGTTGAGATCGTCCACACAGACATGTGGAGATCGTCTGTGTCGGTATATGGACCTCACGAGTCTCCCATGGGTCATGAACTCCCGATGTATTTTCGAGGAGTATCATGTATATACGGTTGAGAGAGTACTTGGCATCTGAGGCATATCATTTCATGGTGTCATATTGCATTGCATCTCATGACATCCTTCATTCTTGATGATTATGTGTTTTATTGATGGTTGGAAAGTATTTGATATTTGATTACCTCTATTTGATGAAACTTGACTGGTAAGTATAATATAGACTTGTATAAGTAAAGAACTGATTTCCTTATATGAACTCCCGTCACTCTTTCTTTGTTGTTGGTCTATGAGATATACGGGGTACATGTAGTCTCGTACTCATACTACACTTGTTGCACTCTTTTGTGATGCAGATTCGATTCCTAATACGAGCACATCTAATGGAGCTTTATGAGTCCGAGCTTAGAGTATCTTGGAGTTGTGGTGAGCTGCTTGCTGTTCCGCAGCCCCACACCTCCCTCTAATTTATGGTTTATTATGTTGCTTTTGTTTTCTGACATGATATCTCTTATGTTTAGGCTTGTCATTTTACTTTCAGACTTGCACCGTATTTTAGAAGTTCTTGTACTTATGACACCAATTCTTGGGTAGTATTCTAGTTTTTCGCATTTCATATTTATGAAGAACTTAGTATTAGAGACATTTTACGCGATGTTTATATTTTTTACCTCATTATTTAGCTAAATTGGTAAAATTATTGGGTTGGCTTACCAATTGGTTGGGAACATAGATGCCATCACGACCTATAAATTTTGGCCGTGACAATTTGGTATCAGAGCCCTACGTTCATCAATCTCACATGTACAAGAGCAATGTCTAGTAGAGTCTTGCGAATCGACATGATGATGTCCATACCTATCTTCAAGAGGTTATAGGACATTTAGGAAAATTCTATTCTTTCATTCCTTATCGTGCACACTTGACTTTGTTGAAATTCTAATTTGGATATCTCGTTCTCTCTCAGATGGTGAGGACACGTACATCTGCAAGTGGTAATCAGGAGCCTATTTTCGTGCCTTCTTCTGGGAGCACTATTGGAGGTAGAGGCAGGGGACGAGGTCGAGGTCGAGGTAGGGGCCGTATTGCAGCACCAGTGGAAAAACAAGTACCAATAGCTACCCAGGGCCATGATAGGACAGTACCTCCTGATGCAGATGTTATTCATGGGGATGTGCACGATCGTGTCAAGGGGGATGGACCAGCTCAGGCTCCACCCAGTATTATTGCCACCTTAGTGCTTCAAGATACCTTGGCTCGTATGTTAGGACTTCTAGAGGGAATGGCTCAGGCAGGAACTTTGCATGTTACCTATGATGCCTCACAGACCTGTGTTGGAGGTCAGACTCCAGATCCGATGGTTGCTCCAGATTCTCAAACTCTCAAGACTCAGCCAATTGTTGTTGTAGCTCCCCGTTTAAATAGTATGGAATTGCCAGGTATTGCATCGCACTTGACGAACAAGCCTTCCATGACCGTTGATGAATAAAAAATGTTTGGGAGGTTCAGACTAATGAATCTTCCGACTTATACTGGTGACTTAACTGAGGATGCATATGAATTTATAGTTACTTGTCATGAGAGGTTGCATAATCTTGGATTAGTGGAGTCTCATAGAGTTGACTACACAGCGTTTCAGATGACTGGCTCTGCCAAGCCATTGGAGGGATTATATCAATAGTAGGACAGCTGGATCCCCTCCACTATCATGGACTCAATTTACTCAAGTATTTCTAGCCAAGTTTGTTCCACGCAGTGACAGGGAGCGCAAGAGGGCCGAGTTCGAGGGTTTGCAGCAAGATGGTATGTCACTCATAGAGCATGAGGGTAAATTTCATGCCTTGGCTAGGCATGCTTCGATGATACTTCCCACCAAGGTGGAGAGGGTGAGAACTAGAGTTGTTCATGGTTATTGTGACAACCCACTCAGAAGGATTCTACCACTTAAAGGAGACAACTAATTTAATACCTGCGACATTTAAAAGATATTAACAAAGGGCATATTTATTTTAGTTTAGTAGAGGAATTAGGTTCATAGAAAAAAAATAGTTAAAGAAGTGAAACTTGCCCATTTACACATTAATTTGATGCAAAACTGAAACTGCGTAACATTTTATCTTATGGCGGAAGAACCCTTCCAAAATAATCTAAGCAAATAACTTACTAGTTTTTCGTGCATATTTCATCCTCACACTCAAAATAATATAACAGGATATTACCAACTTTCGAGTACAAACCTTTGCCGGTTCATGCTTCATACAAACATTCAAAACAAATAGTAAATTTAGAATATTATAAGACTTGGATTTACACACCCCAAAAAGAACAAAACATATAGTCATACTTATATTACAACCCATGGTGACATGATCAAATTAGCCTTTAAACTTTCATGTAAATGTACAACATATAGATCATGTAAAAATCCCAAGATTTATGCAAACTATAGATGCCTATATGCAAATGTGATCTTTCCATAAAGCTCGCAAAAACTTTGCCTCCAATGGCTAGCTTCAAGTATCCCCTCGAACATTCCCTACGAGAAACAACTATCGCTAAGCATAAAGCTTAGTGGTGTAAAAACCATATGCGTGGAGCCTCTAGATTCACCAAGTTACCTTTCAAAAGTCATGGACAACATAATTGAAACATAATAAATAAATCAAGTAAACAATATATTACCCATCAAGTTCTATATTTAAAGATCCAAGTATCCAGAACGCTCATAGCACCGTTTCCCAAGAGATCCAATACCAAGGCTCGCCCAATATATACATCATACCGTCACACCCAGCATAACCAAGTATCAAGAAGGACCGAAGCCCTGTATCAAGAAGGGTCAAAGCCCCAATAATCAAGAGAATCAAGAATCATATTAAAAATGGCTTTCTAGTTCATACTTAAAATGGACAGCATCCATACTTAAGAAGAACCAAAAATCCAGAGTAAAAATGGCAAATAATCTGAATCAATAGGCATGCCAATAGTGACAAAGTCACAGCCACAAGAAGGACAAAGTCCCAACAAGAATTCCAAGTGATCAAGCAATCTGTACAAGTGGGCGAGTTACACAAGTGTCTTGAAAGTCTCAGAGAATATCAATATGACAATACAATGTGACAAGAAGTAACCAACGTATCGAGATAACCCTTCAAATAAACAAGCAGATAACAAGAGTACAAGTAAATGTTTATACCCAAACCTCGGGATTTAACATAGAAACAGTCCAACAAAACTTCAAGAATTCAAACCGTAGCCCGACCAATGTATCAAGGTTCTCAACTTGTATACGAGAGTATATATAACCTTAAAAATACAATTAAATAACTTTTATAACTTCTATTATTAGCTCAATAATGTTGACGTAAAACAGGATCATCATCACACGTAAGCCTAGTATGTACAAATATAACTATGCTCCCAGAATAGTGAATCTGTCCAGCCTGGTAACTCAAGTCACAACTTAAATTTGTAAAGGAAAAACGCAAAACTGAACTTTATATCCTTCATGAAAGATGTAGGTACATCTCTAAAGGTTGCAAATAAACAAGAATCACCGTAACATATATTTTGTACAAAAAGATATATTCAAAACACTGACAGTTGATCATACAGGATTTCAAATTCCAAAATCTGGACAGAACTTGCCGTATGTTGTGTCCCATATTCTGAATCCATAACAACTAAATTAGAATTTTACATAAACATAAGAGTAGTAGGTGTGAATTAGCTTTCCAAATCATATTTATTCACTGTAAATGAAGACAATGTTTTCCTTTTGTGATTTTGAAGAACAATCTGTTTAGATATCTAAGGTTCTAAGACCTGAGGAAAACAAATTTACTAAAGGAGGTGTGAAAATATATAGTCACAAAAGTGATGTTTATCACTTGTACAACTGTCTTTCAAAGGTGCTGCCCAAATAGTTGTGTGCTGCCTCCTTTTAAGTTATATATAATTCCAACTAGAATGTTACGTAAATACTCCAAAACAATCCCTTAAATGGCTGTCTCAATGTATGTTAAGCAAGTTTGCAAATATGACAAAATTTCAAGTTCCAAAAATGAGAATAAAACATATTGTAGTAATTAAGCAATGGTAAATCAATATGCGACTCTTGGTTAGTACTTCAGGGTGTTACAGTTATGGTTAAAAAACCAAATCGAACTGCAATCCGAACCAAACCGATTAAAAAGATCAATATTTTGTTTGATTTGGTTAGGTTTGATTTTACATTTTGAAAAACCGATACTATTTGGTTTGGTTTTGGTTTTACTAAAAAATAACTGCAAAAATAACC